>SJYR01000797.1:1154864-1170124 GCA_006410655.1 Kobus ellipsiprymnus
GTAGTTACAAAATGATTTTTCCTTTTGATGAGAACTTTTAATATATTCTCTCTTGCTGCTAAGTCACTTCAGTCGTGTCCGACTCTGTGCAACTCCATAGACGGCAGCCCACCAGGCTCCCCCGTCCCTGGGATTCTCCAGGCAAGAACACTGGAGTGGGTTGCCATTTCCTTCTCCAATGCAGGAAAGTGAAAAGTGAAAGTGAAGCCACTCAGTCGTGTCTGACCCTCAGCGACCCCATGGACTGCAGCCTTCCAGGCTCCTCTGTCCATAGGATTTTCCAGGCAAGAGTACTGGAGTGGGGTGCCATTGCCTTCTCCGATATTCTCTCTTAGCAACTTTCTAATATACAAAACAATGCGTGGTTCAATGGTAAAGAATCCACCTGCAATGCAGGAGGTATGAGCTTGATTCCTAGGTTGAGAAGATCACCTGTAGAAGGAAATGACAAACCACTCCAGTATTTTGGCTTGGGACATCCCATGGACAGAGGAGCCTGGTAGGCTACAGTCCATAGGGTCACAAAAGAGTCAGACATGACTTAGTGAGTAAACAACGATTGATATCCATAGTTACCATGCTATTCATTACATCTGTAGGACTTAATTTATCTTATAACTGGAAGTTTGACCACCTTCATACAGTTCCCCCAGCTATTACCCCTGCCTCTAACAACCACCAATTTGACCTTTGTTTTGATGAGTTTTGTTGTTTCAGATTCTGCTTCTGAGATTATGCAGTATTTATCTTTCTCTACTTAACTTGTTTCACTGTGCATAACCCCCTCAAGATTCTGCCATACTCTCACAAATGGCAGAAGTTCCTTACTTTTATGGCTGAATAGTATTGATTTTTAGTAAATATATACATATATACAGTAAGTATGTATATATACAGTAAATATATATATTCAGTAAGTATGCATATATATATATTAAATATACATATAGTAAGCATATGTATGTATATATTTTAAAATGTATATTTAAAAACATTTGTTTGGCTGTAGTGGGTCTTAGTTGTGCCATGCAGAATTTTGATCTTTGTCGTGGTGGGGGATTTTTAACTGTGGCATGTGGTATCTTATTCACCAACCAGGCATGGAACGAACCCAGGACCAATACATTGGGGTTGCAGAATCTTAGCCACAATCCACCAGGGACTTTCCCTTTATGCATTTTTTAACTTATTTATTGATAGACACAGGTTGTTTCTGTCTTGACTATTATAAATAATGCTGCCATAACTATAAGGGTACAAATGTCTCTTGAGGATAGCCATTTCATTTCTTTACGATGTATACCCAAAAGCGAGATTATTGGATAAAATGGTAGTTCTATTTTAAAGTCTTTCTAGAACATCCAACGGAGAAGGCAATGGCAACCCACTCCAGTACTTTTGCCTGGAAAATCCCATGGACAGAGGAGCCTGGTAGGCTGCAGTCCATTTGTTTTGATGAGTTTTGTTGTTTCAGATTCTGCTTCTGAGATTATGCAGTATTTATCTTTCTCTACTTAACTTGTTTCACTGTGCATAACCCCCTCAAGATTCTGCCATACTCTCACAAATGGCAGAAGTTCCTTACTTTTATGGCTGAATAGTATTGATTTTTAGTAAATATATACATATATACAGTAAGTATGTATATATACAGTAAATATATATATTCAGTAAGTATGCATATATATATATTAAATATACATATAGTAAGCATATGTATGTATATATTTTAAAATGTATATTTAAAAACATTTGTTTGGCTGTAGTGGGTCTTAGTTGTGCCATGCAGAATTTTGATCTTTGTCGTGGTGGGGGATTTTTAACTGTGGCATGTGGTATCTTATTCACCAACCAGGCATGGAACGAACCCAGGACCAATACATTGGGGTTGCAGAATCTTAGCCACAATCCACCAGGGACTTTCCCTTTATGCATTTTTTAACTTATTTATTGATAGACACAGGTTGTTTCTGTCTTGACTATTATAAATAATGCTGCCATAACTATAAGGGTACAAATGTCTCTTGAGGATAGCCATTTCATTTCTTTACGATGTATACCCAAAAGCGAGATTATTGGATAAAATGGTAGTTCTATTTTAAAGTCTTTCTAGAACATCCAACGGAGAAGGCAATGGCAACCCACTCCAGTACTTTTGCCTGGAAAATCCCATGGACAGAGGAGCCTGGTAGGCTGCAGTCCATGGGTCGCAAAGAGTTGGACACGACTGAGCGACTTCACTTTCACTTTTTACTTTCATGCATTGGAGAAGGAAATGGCAACCCACTCCAGTGTTCTTGCCTGGAGAATCCCAGGGACAGGGGAACCTGGTGGGCTGCCATCTCTGGGATCGTACAGAGTTGGGCACGACTGAAGAGATTTAGCAGCAGCAGCAGCAAAACATCCAAACTGTTTTCCATAGTGGCTAGGCCAATTAACCTTCTCACCAACAGTGCACAGCTGTTCCCCACATCCTCACTGACACTCATTATCGTGTGTCTTTTTTTTTTAAATTGAATTATAGCTGACTCACAATGTTGTGTTAGTTTCAGGTGTACAACAAAGTGATTCAGTTATTCATATGTATATATTCTTTTTCATATTCTTTTCTATTATGGTTTATTGCAAGATATTGAGTATAGCTCCCTGTGCTATTCAGCAAGGCCTTATGGTTTATCTATTCCATATCTATAACACTGTGTATATGTTAATCCCAAACTCTTAATTTATCTTCCCACCCCCATTATCCCCTTTGGTAACCATAAGTGTGTTTTCCACACCTGTGGCTCTATTTCTGTTTGTAAGTAAGTTAATTTGTACCATTTTTTATATCACATGTGTAAGTGACTATCATATATTTGTCTTTCTCTGATTTACCTCAATATGATAATTTCTAGGTCCCTCCATGTTGCTGCAAATGACAGTATTTCAATCTTTTTTAATGGCTGAGTAATATTCCATTGTTTATACATACCACATCTTCTTTATCCATCCATTTGTTGATGGACATTTAGTTTGTTTCTCTTGTCTTTTTGATGATAGCTATTATAGAAGGCTTGAGGTGACATTTCATGGCAGTTTAATTTGCATTTCTCTACTGATGAGTGATGTTGAGTACCTTTTCATTTACCTTTGGTCACTTGATATCTTGTTTGGAAACATGTCTATTTAGGTCCTTTGCCTTCTGTTTAATTGCACTATTCTTTTTTTTTTTTTTTTTGCTATTGATGTATGAGTTCTTTATATATTTTGGATTTTAAAGGCTTATTGGATATGTGACTTGCAAATACTATCTGTCATTCTGTTGGTTGCCTTTTCATTTTGTTGACTGTTTCTTTTCCTGTGCAGAAGCTTCTTAGTTGATATAGTCCTATTTGATTATTTTTTACATTTTTTTGTTTATACTTTTGGTATCATATCCAAAAAATCATTGCCAAGATTTATATCATAGCACTTTTCTCCTATTTTACTCTCTCATGGTTCTTTTTAGACTCCTCTTGGCTTGCTGATTTCTTCTTTCTTTCATTCTTTCTTTCAACTCTTGGTATGTTACATATTGGGATTACCCAGGGTTTCATCATCTTTGGTCTATTTTAAGGCTTTTATGATCATCTATAGGCTACTTATGCTAGTTATTTCTTTATCCAATCCAGACTCACAGACTCACATGCTCAATTGTACAATAATCATTTTCTTGTTTTGATAAGTAGCTTATATCTGTCTTATCAAGCTAGAAAACTGGAGACATCTTAGTTTTTCTTGAATCGAAACCCTTTCTCAGTGTCTACCTCTAACATTGGCTTGCTGTTTCTTTTACTTCTTTAAATACTTTCTTCATAAAGAAACTGAAGTGAGCTATTCAAATATAAATCTGTTTCTATCCATCTGAAAGTACTAATTGCTCTCCAACTTGTTGGATAAAGTACACATCCCCGCAAAAGATGTCCAAGGTCTTTTTGTGTTCTGATACATCTCTACCTCTCCAATCCCCTCTTTCCATTTTCTCCTTTCTTCATTCATTCAATAACTATTTACTGATGCTTTCTATGTAGTATTATGAGCAGGCTAACATGATCCCTCCTCTAGGAAACTTAGATTCTGTTGGTGGAGAGAGGCCATTAAATAAATGAATGCACAATTATAAACTGAGATCAATAAAATGCAAAATATAGCATGTAGAAATCTGATCTAGCCTGGGGAGTTATGGAAGATTTTGCTGAGCAAATGGTACCTGATCTGATACATAACTGATAGGTAGACATTGTTAAGGAAGCAAAGAAAAAGCAATTATGGGGGAAGCAGTCAAGCCTTGGGCATATGGCATTTGCAAAGACTCTCTTGTGGGAATTTACTATGTTTAAAGGACTGAAAGAAGACTACTATCACTGGAGTAGAGAGGAATGGGATGTGAAGAAATGAAGAGGTGGCATAAAGAGGTGATCAAGGACCAGAACTTTTCCTTGACCTCACAGGTTCTGTTAAGAATTTGGTTCCTTACTCTGAGAACAGCTAGAAGCCATTGAAATTCTTCACACGCAATTGTAAAATATCATGTCATAAAAATTTTGAAAAAAACCTCTGACAGCAGTAGGGAGAAAAAAACTGGAGATGGGAATTTTTTTCCCATTGCTGATGGGAATATAAAATAGTACGGTCACTGTTGAAGAGTTTGGCAGTGTCTTAAATTTACCATATGACCCAGAAATTCCATTTCTAAACAAGAGAAATGAAAACATATGTCCACACTAAATTATGTATGTGTATGTCCATGGTAGCATTATTCACAATAACCAAAAGTAGAAACAGTCTAAATGTCTATCAACTGGTGAATGGGTAAATAAAATATGATATATCCATACAATGGAATACTATTCTGCAATTAAAAAAAAAACAACAAAGTACTTATATATGCCCCAACATGGATGAAATTAAAAAGCACTATGCTAGGTGAAAGAAACCAGACACAAAATATTATCTATAGAATGATGTCATATACATGAAATTCCTCAGAAAAACAAATCTATGGAGACAGAAGTGGATTAGTATCTGACTGGGGATTCAGTGGGTGGAGTTAGGGTTACAGATGGTATTAGGGTTAGGTTCACTCCCTGGGTCAGGAATATCTTCTGGGAGAGGAAATGGTAACCCACCTCAGTGTTCTTGCCTAGGAAATCCCATGGACAGAGGGGCTTGGTGGGCTACAGTCCACAGGGTCACAAAGAGTCAGACACTACTTAGCAACTGAGTGTGCATGAAATGGCAGAGGGGGTAGGAAGTGATTGCAAATACTCACAAAAGATCTTTGAGGTGACGAAAATGCCCTAAAATCAGAATGATGTGATCATGGTTATGCAACATTTTGAATTTGCTAAAAATCACTGAATTGTGCACTCAAAATGAATGAGTTTTATGGTATATAAATGATGCCTCAATAAAGTTGTTGAATGAATGGATAAATTGTGCATATGCAAAACCAATTGTCACTGTGATGGCTTAGGTACAAAATGATAATGTTTGAGACTAGAGTGATGGCTGACATTAGAAGAATGAAATAGGTTTGAAAAATAATAGGATTTCAAGAGAATCTGGGAAAGATTGGGCTTGGCAAGTTCAGCTTATACTCTGTCCTGTAGAAATATCAAACTTCCTGTAACTTTGAACAATCCATGCCCCTTCTTGCCTTTCTATGTTTTTAAAAGTCCTGGGTTCCTCAGGAGTGCACTTTGCAACATCATCTATCTACTTATCCTAGATTGGGCTGCCATAAGAAATTGCTATACATCAGGTGACTTAATCAAGTATTTATTTCTCACAGTTCTGGAGGGTGGGAGTCCAAGAACGAGGAGCTGGCATATTCAGTATGAAGTGGGGATTCTCGTTCTCATTGCAGATCGCTGGTTTCTTGCTACATCCTCACATGGCTAAGAGAGAGAGGAGACTAGCCCCCAGGCCTCCTCTTCTAATGTCCAAATCTCATTATGGCAGCTCCACAATCTTGACCTCACTTATCCCTAATTTTATCCCCAAAGCCCCATCTCCTCCTACCATAAGATTAAAGATTAGAGTTCCAAAATACAAACCTGGGGGGAATACACACATTCAGTCTATAACACTGTTATATACCTGATCATCCTTTAAGACTCAAACTAAAAGTAATCTCCCCTTTAAAGAGTCTTCCCTGATCACCTCGCTTCTTGTATGCCCCCAGAGCACTTCCTTTAGCATTTTATTGCACATCTTTGTCTACTCCTTCCACTAGATCACTGTTGTCAAACATTTAATGTTTGAGCCTTCACTTCTGTTACAACATCCCTGCCAGACCTGACTAATGGATCACAATAATCTCTCCTGCTGAGTCAGCACTCCCCTCAAAACAGTACCAGAGGTAGCTTCTACCGATCACTGTCACTGATACATCCCTGAAATCTATTTGCCATACCTGCTCTAATGGTGATGTCCTTGATGACAGGCATGTCAAATGTCTATGGGTCCCATGTACTAGAAACAGAGAATAGGTACAATAACTGCATTAAAATCCTTTTGAAGAACATGCTTCCAGATAGATCAATACCTGACATGTAAAGCAATTTATTTCTACATACCAGATCTCTTTCATGGCAATGGCTTCTAATTTTCGCCATTAGGGAAAAAGAAATTTAGCTGAAAAATCATAATAGTTCCTTTCCATTTTTTTTCTTCTAAATTCTGTGTTTTAAGTATATGCTTAGCCCATAGTTTTCCATCATAAACTACCAAACTGCAGTCCATAATGGGGCTTTACACAATGGCCTTTATATTTTAGACATTATGCCTTTGAGAGCTAAAGCGTTTTAAGTCAGGCATAAAGATAATGATTTAGTTATTTATTCTTTTGAACCAGTTACTTTAGTGACTCACTTTTCTCCCTAACCCAGGCTATTATGCACTAATCCATACATTACTTTCCTTCAATACAGATGACACAGACTGTTTACTCAGGATGATTTTGCAATATGCACATTAACAAAGACTTTGTGAGCAGGAAGAATACCAGTTATTCAACCAACTTTAAGAAAACAGCTGAGTGCTAGCCCAGCTTAGCAGGGTGTTAAGTATCCATTAATAATGGCAAGGCAACAAACTTGAAGGTTTTGATTTTAGTTCAGATAAGCCCTCCAGATTCGAGACTTGGCTTACTGTATCTCTGGGTTTCTCTTAGGGAAAAGGTGGCCTATTCCGACACGGGAGCTTAGCTATTTGAATGTTGGAAAGCAGTCATTTTTAATAGTACTTTGTGTAATCATTATTATGATGTGATGCACATTAAAACTGTTATCAATGTTGAACTTTGTAGGATAGCCCAGATTTCAAATGTTTGACTCTGTTTTTCCCCATGACTGTGTTTCTCAGGTCACATGTATTGATTTTTTGTTCAGCAAGTACCATCACTATAGTCTAAAGCTTTTATTCCCATTTAGAAACTGTCATCAAACTAATTCCACTCTCAGGAGAAAAAAATCACTATTCTCATTCAATTTTCATTGACTATCACATAATATTGTACACACATCTGTCCCTTCCACTAAGCTATATGTTCTTTGAAAAACGTGGACCATACTGTTTATATTCTATCAACACCTCTCGGTTTTAGGTGCCCAACTTCATGTTACTAAGAGCCTGTTTTGCAAAAAAGGAAATTATTTACCTGTTAATATGAGGACAGTTTCTCATGGTTTATGGGAAATTTCATCACCTTTGAAATGGTTAGTTTTTCTCTCATTTCACAAAAGCAGTTTGTTTTTCTGGTAAGTGTTGAGCGATGACTATGTCAGTCACTCTGATGTCATTTTACACAGATTTTCTTATTTTGTACTCACAACTCTTCTGTGAAGTAAGTGCTATTATTACTGCTCTTTTGTGCATAAGAATACTGAACACAGTTCAGTGACTTTTCCATGATTACGCAGGCCATGAGTCTGTGGAAAGTCAATTCAGAGACAGATTCTCAACTCTGAAACCCAGAAGTTCCATTTCATTGTCCTTCTATGAAGAAATCTATTTTCTCCCTTACTCTCCAAAATGAGAAAACAGAAGTTTTGTTTTCATTGGGTTTGGTTTCTTATGCCTCATTTTTTCCCCCAAGAAAAATGAAGTCTTTTGATAGTTCGCTGAAATGAAAATCTCAGTGTTCTCTTTGTGTCTTTTCTTTTGTTGATTTCCAAATTCTGGTCCATCAGCAAGCCTTGTCATCTTTCAAAGCCTGTCCAGAATCTCCCCACCTCTCATCACCTCCACTGTTGGCACTCTGCTACTGGCCACCCCCAGTTCTCACTAGGTTGTTGCAATATCCCTCCTCCCTACCACCCGCTCCCCTCCAACACCACCTACCACTCCTGTACACTGACAGACGATTATCAAAAGGCAGTCAGATCATATCACTTACCACCCTGGAATTGAGGGCCCACCCATCATAATAAAAAAACTGAGTCTCTCCAGCAGCTCTGCACGGTTCACCGCTTCTGTCTACACCCAGCTCTCTAATTGATATCATTCCCTCATTCCCTGTCCTGCACTAATTGCACCTTATCCATGCAGTCTCCTTTCTGTCCCTCCAACTCATGACTTAAATTCACATATGCACATGTGCATTCCTTCAAGCCTTATTCATCCCACAAATAAAAATTCAGTACATAATATGAGCTAAGAGTACAGAAAGCATAAAAAATAAGATCCAGAATTTCAAAGATCTTAAAAACTGGTTGGGAAGAGAAGTCACTTTCATAATAATTTCTCATTTCTTTCACTAGGCAAGTACTGAAGTTATTGGGGCTTTCCTGATTGGAAAGGCAAAGAATGAGATGATGCCTTTAAGAGAGAGGTCTTTGGCTGAAGCAAAAATAGAGTAATAAAGTTTGGACCCTTAAATGACATAAGCTTCAGATACTTGGAAATGGACATCATTAGCAGCCAATGCATATGAAGTTGCAGGAATGTGCATTTGATAAGCTGAAGTTTACTTTAGCTTGTTTTCTCTTTCAAAATCCTTGCTAGTCTTCTGTTAAGCATTGCTGATCCTGCCACATGAAAGTGGTCCGTTCATCCTCTAAAATATATTGCATCCCTTATGCTAAAGCTGAAACTCCAGTACTTTGGCCACCTCATGCAAAGAGTTGACTCATTGGAAAACACTTTGATGCTGGGAGGGATTGGGGGCAGGAGGAGAAGGGGACGACCGAGGATGAGATGGCTGGATGGCATCACGGACTTGATGGACGTGAGTCTGAGTGAACTCCAGGAGTTGGTGATAGACAGGGAGGCCTGGCGTGCTGCGATTCATGGGGTCGCAAAGAGTCGGACACGACTGAGCGACTGAACTGAACTGAACTGAGGGATATCATAGGCGTTATTTCCTGCAGGAAGCCTTCATAGCTTTTCTCTGAGATGGGTCTCTAAAAGCACCTTGAGATTTTAGTTCCCAGCTTCTTTCCTTCTCCTGTTATAGCACATATCTTAAATTATAAGTATTAAATGCTTATTTGTCCGGTTTGCCCATGAAGATTGTAAACCCAGAAAAGTTTGGTATAACAGTCACATCTCTTCCTTTGAGGTCTCAGGTTTAACACAGTACTTACATTTAAGTAGCTATTTCATAAATATTAATTGAATAAATAAGTTGCTTTACATCAAATTATACCTTAAATATTTGATTTAGAGTCTTCATCTGTAATGATTAAGGAAGTAGTTAAGGAGGTAGTTAATTTTTAATAATTCACCCTGCTTCGGTGAATAAGTTTAGGCAGTATCAAAATATTTGAGTTGAGCAGAGTGGGTGAGGGGCAGGTTAAAGCCTGCCCAAGACATCTAAGGTTTCCGAAGGACTTTGCAGCAATAAGTAATGTATTTATAATTATTGCTTGTATTTCTGTTCTCCAAATCTCCAGCAAGGTGGGCCCAATGATCTTGAAGAGAGTTCAAATGAAGAAGCATTCAAAACATGAACCATGAAAGACAGAAGAAGGGAAGTAGGTAAAAATATACTAGCTCAGTCTTGCTACTATTTCTTGGAGTCAATCTTGGTTTAAAACATAATAAGCAGAGCCCAGCTTGTCATACCTACTTTCTCCCAGGGGTTTGAAACTGTAATGAAAGCATTTTAACTCAGTGGTAACTGGATTAGAGTAATGCAAGAACCTGCCACCTTGGGGCCTCCTGCTTGTGGCTTGGCCTGAATAAATGTGCATGGAAATTGTTTTCAACTGATGGCTGTGCGAGATCACAAGTTATAGTAATGTTGACAGTCTCAGCTTGGAACCTGACAAAATAGCAGAAAAAAAAAATGTGGAACAGGGATTGAAAACAGCTCATTTGCTGACATGAAAGCGGTGCTCAGAGGTGGAGATGTACCACCTCTGCGGGTCAATGGTGACAATATTTGCAAAGTGCCACAAGCGTCTCTGCTGCAAATGGGAGCAGCTTAATATGAATCTTTGCCGCCAATCTCAAGCAACTTGATTTCTTTCCCAGTCTCCAGGACTCATCAGAAACCATAAGGAGAAGTTTCTCAGACTTAAAGTGTGCGAAAGGATACTAAATCTTCCATCTCCTGAAGGCTGGCTGGGAAATGAAAAGGTATAGTTGTCACATTCTGACACAGCAGAAGATCGTGGAAATAATCTAATCGGTTTGTTCCCTGCAGAAGCATCCAGAGGTTTCAGCGTGAGTCCCGCCTTTCTTATTTCGCAGGTTTATTGTATCGTGTCACGGAGGCAAAACATCTGTTGGGGAAGACAAGGACGAGGAGACCCTCCATCTCCCTTGTGCACATTCACAGAGAGGTTTTGGTGAATTTACTGTCAGTGAAAAGTGGCAGCTTGTCTGTTTCCAAGATCACAGGCTTTGGGGCAGCACCAAATGGTTCTTGACTGGGAGCAAAGTATATGTGTTTTCTGCACCGTGTAACTGCACCTTCATGGCAAACTGGGCCAAGTGGACTCAGAAGGGATGTTTTAGAGGGCACTTAAAATTAGACTATTTTGAGCCCTCGTAATTCAGAACAATCGTGGAATCCAATTTTGCTTTTTGGAAAGCAGAGCTGTTTCCTCAAGGAAATTCAATGGGAGTCCATTTTTCTTAGAAGATTATATGGGTCTACAGAGACAGTAAAATCATTTGATTATATGCATTTCAGCAAGGACTCCAAATGAATTCTGTTTCTTTTCTTCAAGCGGGTGGTAGGATCTCCATCTTACAGACGAATTAAGTGAGGTTCATGGGTCATATGAGTTTATATATATGTACAAGTATGCAGTCACTTCAGTCTTGTCTTTTCTGCCCTATGGATTATAGCCTCCTGGGCTCCTCTGTCCCTGTGATCTTGCAGACAAGAATACTGGAGTGGGTTGCCATACCCTCCTGCAGGAGATCACCCCAACCCAGGGGTCAAGCCCATGTCTCCTGCACTGAAGGCAGATTCTTTACTGCTGAGCCACTGGAGAAGCCCATATGTATAGATATGTGTATATATATGTATGACACAACAGTTCTAAATTGTAGGTCAGAATTATACCTTGCTAATGTAAGCAAGAGCCAGTAGCCCTCAGGAGAGAGTCTAGCACATTGTAAATACTTAGCAAACTGCTTGTTGGATCGGATCTCTCTAGACCAGTCAGCAGCATGAAAGACTCACTTTTTAAACTTCTGAGAAAGAATATCATTGTCTACAATTACTTTGAGTAATGTGTTCATTTGTTCATGAATTTATATCTCATCTCCTTGCATGAGGACTATGAGACTTTTAGAATCCATACCCTATCACGACATTAGATAGTTTGGATTCCCAAAACTATCCAACTTTTTCACATTTTATTGTAAATTGTTTGTTTATTTAAAAGGTAACTTTTAAATGGGGATTAAAATACAGTACTTAATATCAAATCAGGTCGGCGTGCCAAAAATTATCGTTTCCCTTCAGTTCTGAAACAGAGATAATAGCTTATTTTGGACTGACCACTCCCCATCCCCCACTCGTTTTTTCAACTTTAATCTATTTTGTTTCAAAATTTTTATTGGAGTGTAGTTGATTTATAACATTGTGTTAATTTCAGGTGTACAGCAAAGTGAATCAGTTTTATATATGTGTATACACACATGCACATATATAGAATCACTTACATATATATCCATTCTTTTTGTACTCTTTTTATTTCTATTTTGCAATTTGATGTGTGTTTGCATGTGTGTGTACATATTTTTTTCTCCCCTTTTTACACCTTGTACACTGTATAATCTCTTGTTCTATAAATACATCAGAGAGTATGACACTGGGCACAGTGTCCACCTCCTAATTGGATGCATGGAACTAACCCCCAAAGCTTCACAAATAAACCCAAGAACAGGCAACCATTTCAAAGCCATATAATGGACGCAGGCTGCCTGTATATTTAGTATCTAAGGAGCAGCTTTTCCTTTTCTATTTTTTTTTCCTCTTTTCCCTCAGTAGAAGCTAAAACTTTATTATAAAACCACAGATAAGTATATCAACTGCTAGGAGGCTGGCACAGCAGAATACAAGGAAATAAGAGATAAGGGAATTTGGTCAAATACAAAAAGTACTGTGGAATTTAAACCAAATGACAGCAGATAAGGCTTTCCCTGAGTTTCTATTAAAAATGTAATAAATAAGAGATCCAAAAATATTTCTTTCCAGGCTCAGTACTTTTGTTCCTATATTACTCATCATAAATGTATAGGATCTTCATCAGTGCTGGAATTCTATTCACAGTTGCAAAAATAAACTTTGCTGGAGTCATGTTAAAGATGTGACAGCTTCAGATTGAAGCTTTGTGGATCTTTCAGTAAAGTTTGTCATTTGAATAAATAGACCTTATTTACACACTTAAGAAAGTAATCCCATAAACCCGCATGGAAGCCTAGTGATAAAAGCAGGAGTGACTGAATAGAAATCACCAGGAATCAAAACACAGATTAAAAAAAAAAAGCAGTGGCAGGAACTCTGCTTAAGATGCTCTTTAGGGAAAATTCATAGTGTTTTTATCTTATCATTTTTATTATTATTTTAAAGGTATAGAATTCTCTAAGGATTCAAAGGTTCTGTAAGTAATGGATACTTACTGATATTTCATGTTCCATGGTGGAATTTAAATTGACCTAAGGTAGATAGATTTTACTAAGGTGAATCCCCCCAAAAGTGAATGTGCATAGGTCTGGGTGGGCCACCTCAGTGCCTTTGATGCTATTGACCTCAAGGAAAGGAAAGGAATTAAGATCTTGACAAAAATGGACTTTAGTGGTTCCCTGGGATGATAAGGCCTCTGGGGCCAGCAACTTGAGTGTGATCTGTGGTCTCAGGTGAAGTGGCCCATGGTGTCTGCTGCGTCTCTAGAGGGCAATAGCCTTCAGCCATAAAACGTCTCCCTGCATAATCCAGCACATCTGTCAGCATCTCGAACACTCAGTTTATATCTGTCTTGGGATGGCTCATGGAAGGGAAAGTGCACCCTATTAGGATAGGAGATATTCAAGCCATTTTATTTGATTTTATCTTTTGTTCTTATATGATATGATTATATATATATATATACACACACACGTATATATATATGTATCTATACATTTATCTAGTTGAATTTCTGTTTTAAAGCATTTATTTACAGATGATAAGAGAGGGTATTTGTCTGTATTTCTCATTTTAAAAACACAAATGGTGGCCTATGATACTTGCTGGTTTCCACCTTATTTAGTTAATGATAACTTACAGATTACAAAGGTATACAAAATCTTTAATGACCTAATGTGAAGCTTTGCACTTGCCCTTAAATATCTACTGGTTTATTTTTATAATTCTGTGTCTATACTGTGCAAGCAATATGTGTGAATAGTCTTTACTATTAATAAAGAAACCAATTTGGGTAGAAAAAAATATATATGTATATATCTCAATATTAAAAAATAGAGCAAGCCTTATATAATTCTTTATAACTGCCATTCCTGCCACATTGAGAGGGGGAACCAGTATTATCAAATTTCAGTAACAGTTTCTATTGACTGTAGCAATGATCCTTTCTAAGCATAGTAAATTCAGTGCAATAAATGGGTCACATATTACAAATTACACATATATCTCTGGGTATCAAATCATTAGTGAATTTAGCCATCAAAAGCAAAATGAGAAATCCATCAGGAATAGATCATGTAGACAACTGTGAAAGTTTCAATGTCCTAACCTAATACCTATTTTTAAAGAAAATTTCAAATTTTGAGTATCCTGCTATTTAACATTATCAGATAAAAATTTTTATGGACCTAGGATGTTGTTGGTATTCAGAAGGTATTGAGAAATCCAGGCATATGTGGAACATGGAAAATGAAAGTCAAATCTCTCCAAATTAATTATTAAGATGCTGAGTCATTATGGCTAGAACATTTAAGGCTGTCCATTTTATTTTTTCTTTTACCTCTCAAACTGTCTAGTTTTCTTACTAAAAAACATTTTAAATGTGTATCAGAAAATATTTCCATTCATTTTAAAACAGAATTCTCATACATTGTGGTGGCTTCTGGGATCTGACCCAGAATAAGAAGTCAGTGTGAGGTTGGATAAATGCTGAACACCTTATTCTCCATGTGTCTTACTATTTATGCAAAAAAAAAAAAAAATCTGCTTCTATATTATCTCTGTATAGTAAAGAAAAAAATTCCTTTCCAGGGCAAGCAAGAACATTTGATTAATGAGTAACTACAATCAATGAATTACTATGTGCAAGGTGTTTAGAATAGTATCTGGCACATAATGCTGGGCAAGGGCTGATAATCATACTTACCATTATTCTTATTTATCAACCCAGATTTCTTAATTAGAACACAATCATTATTAGGGGAATCTAATTTGTCTGAAACTCTTAGCAAAACAAAATCTACAGATCCTGGAACTCATGGCAGAATGTGGACATAAGTTCTTAATCTTCTCTTACTTAAATTGGTGTGATAATTGATTTTAAATTTTAAAAATTATTGAAATGTTTGTATATTCATTGTTTATATTATATGAGAAATAATTGGTAACCAAAAGAGGTCTTGGCCCTTTGAGAACTAATTTTAAAATGGTTTTACTTAATGTTTTAATTAATGAATTTATGCTGTGATTTGGTGACATCCTGAGTTTCGCTTACAGTTATAAACCTTTTTTGTGGAGGACTTTATATGGGTGCATATGGACGCAATTATCTGCTTCTCTGTGTCCAGCTTCTATGTGTGTGAATTTA
>SJYR01000798.1:9508-20796 GCA_006410655.1 Kobus ellipsiprymnus
TATACTTACTAAATATCTGTTAAAGAAAGGAAGAAAAGAAGGAAAGATGATTACTAATTGCTTGATGATAAAATGTCATTTAATAAACATCTGGACTATCAAAATATGAAAAAGGTTTATGAGATTTATGAGATAAAATTGAACTTACATATATTTGCATTATTGGAATTCTTGAGAAAGAAAGAGAAGAGAGAAAGAAAGGGATCAAAAATGCATATGAGGAAATTATGGCTGAAAATTTCCCAAACCTGAAAGAAGAAACAGATATTCAGGTACAGGAAGCATGGTGGGGTGGGGGTTCCAATCAAGATGAAAAGAAAAAGAGTGATTGGCCCAAAGACATATCATAATTAAAATAGTAACAGCTAAAGATAAAAAAAGAATTCTAAAGGCGGAAAGATAAAAACAAAGAGTAATCTTTATAAGGTAATCCCCATAATGCTATGAGCTGATTTCTCTGCAGAAAACTTGCAGTCCATAAGGGAGTGGCATGATATATCCAAAGTGCTAAAAGGGGGTAAACCTGAAACTTAAGATACTACCCAGAAAAATTCTTTTAGTATCAAAGGAAAGTTAAAAACCTTTCAGACAACCAAAAACTAAAACAGTTCATTAATACTAAACTTACACTAAAGAAATGTTAAGAGGTCTGCTCTAAATAGAAAAGAATATACAGGAAAGGGGAAAAGCCCACTAGGAAAGGCTATATATATATATATACACATATATCTGTCTCTTATACACATCTAGATGTGTATAAGAGACAGAAGGAAAGGTGAAGGGTGCAGTNACCAAAAACTAAAACAGTTCATTAATACTAAACTTACACTAAAGAAATGTTAAGAGGTCTGCTCTAAATAGAAAAGAATATACAGGAAAGGGGAAAAGCCCACTAGGAAAGGCTATATATATATATATACACATATATATACATGTATGTATATATATATATATAATATACATGGGCTTATAACTATTTATATCTACTTGTTTTAAACAGTCATTTAAGTTCAAACACATTCTAAAACACCTACATTTTTGCTCCCTTTTCCCTCATTTTTGTTTCTATTGTCATGTTTTACATCTTCATGCTTATCCTTTAATTGTTTATTATAGTTATAGATGCCGTTACAATCACTTTTTGCCTTTAATCTTTTTATGGCTCAATCACAGATTGAATTCCAGTCCCTATTATACATGCATATGCATGTATATGAGGGCTTCCCAGGTGGCATTAAAGGTAAAGAACCTGCCTGTCAATGCAAGAGACATAAAAGATGTGGGTTCAACCCCTGAGTCGGGAAGATCCCCTGCAGGAGGGCATGGCAACTCACTCCAGTATTCTGGCCTGGAAAATACCATGGACAGAGAAGCCTGGAGGGCTGAAGTCCATAGGGTTGCACAGAGTCAGACATAACTGAAGCAATTTAGCATGCATGCACACCAGTATATAAACACCATACAAACCACAAATCATCTATATACAATATATAGAGAGAAACTAAAATGAAACGAACCATAGGTATTTTACTAAAGAAAATCTTCAATTGGCAAGGAAAGAAATAAAGACAGAAGAATTTATAAAACAATCAGAAAACAAGTAATAAAATGGCGATAACCATAAATCTATCAATAAAAATTTTAAATGCCAATGGACTCACTATTCCAATCAAAACACATAAGGTGACTGGCTGGAATAACAACTACATGCAAAAGAAAGAGATGAGAACATTACCTCACACCATATATAAAAATAGAGTGAAAATCAATCAAAGACCTAACTGTGAGACCTGAAACCGTAGAATTCCAAGAAGAAAAAATAAATAAATAGAATACTCTTTAACATATATCATAGCAATATTTTTAGGTGTTTCCTAAGGCAAAATAAATAAAAGTAAAAATAAACAATGGAACCTAGTTAAATATAAAAATTTTGGCACAGCAAATAATAAAATGAAAAGACAATCTACTGACTGGTAGAAAATATTTGCAAATGATATCACAGATGATAATAAGATGATAATATTCAAAATTTATAAACAGCTCACAAAATTCTACATATTAAAATAAAGAAATAACTTTGTTTAAAACATGAGCAGAAGACCTGAATAGTCGTATTTTTCAAAGAAGACAAAACGATGGCAAACAGACACATGAAAAAATTCTCAACCCCATTATTTACTAGAGGTGTGCAAATCAAAACCACAATGAGATAACATCTCACATCAGTCAGAATGGCTATCATCAAGAAGTCTAATAACTATAACTAACATAACTGTAACTATAGCTAATGTAGATAAAGATGTGGAGAAAAGGGAGCCTTTGTGCACTCTCAGTTGGAATGTACATTGATGTTGTCACTGTGGAAAACAGTATGAGGTTTCCTCAAAGAATTAAAAATAGAACTATTATATGATATATTCATTCCTGGGTATATATACAAAAAAGTAAAACATTAGTTAGGAAAGATACATAGCTCCCAATGTTCATAGCAGCACTATTTACAATAGCCAAGATGGAAGCAAATGTCCATCAACAGATGAATGGATAAAGAAGATATGCCTCATACCTACAACAGAATGTTAGTCATAAAGAAGGAATAATATTTCACCACTTGCAGCAGTGTGGATGGACCTAGAGAATATTATGCTTAGTGAAATAAGTCAGACAGAGAAAGGCAGAATAGTCTATGTCATTACTTTATATGGAATCTAAAAAATAAAACATACCAATGTGTATAGCAAAACAGAGAGATTCACCTCTGTAGAAAACAAAGTAGTGTTTACCAGTGGGGAGAGGGAAGGTTCCAGTAGCAAGGTAGAAATATGGGACTTAGTTATTCAAGCCACTAAGTATAAAAGAGAAGAGAAATAATGTCATACTGTACAGCACAGTGAACTTAGCCATTACTTTGTAACAAATTTTGATAGAGTATAGTTTATAAAAATATTGAATCACTGTACTTTAAATCAACTACTTCTATACAAATATAAATATATACACTTTATTTTTTAATATAAATTTATTTATTTTAATTGGAGGTCAATTACTTTACAATATTGTATTGGTTTGGCCGTACATCAACATGAATCTGCCACAGGTATACACCTGTTCCCCATCCTGAACCCCCCTCCCTCCTCCCTCCCCGTACCATCCATCTGGGTCTCAGTGCACCAGCCCCAAGCATCCAGTATCATCCATCGAACCTGGACTGGTGATTCATTTCATATATGATATGATACATGTTTCAATGCCATTCTGCCAAATCATCCACCATCTCCCTCTCCCACAGAGTCCAAAATACTGTTCTATACATTTGTGTCTCTTTTGCTGTCTCGCATACAGGGTTATTGTTACCATCTTTCTAAATTCCATTTAATACATAGAGAAAATTACAAAGGTACAACATAAAGTTTCCATTTATCCTGTACCCTGGTGCCCCTATTATTCAGTTCAGTTCAGTCACCAGGTCGTGTCCAACTCTTTGTGACCCCATAAATCACAGCACGCCAGGCTTCCCTGTCCATCACCAACTCCTGAAATTTACTCAAACTCATGTGTTGAGTCAGTGAATCCATCCAACCATCTCATCCTCTGTCGTCCCCTTCTCCTCCTGCATTCAGTCTTTCCCAGCATTAGGATCTTTCCCAATGAGTCAGTTCTTTGCATGAGGTGGCCAAAGTATTGGAGTTTCAGCTTCAATGTCAGTCCTAATGAATATTCAGGACTGATTTCCTTTAGGATTGACTGGTTTGATCTCCTTGCATTCAGTCCAAGGGACTCTCAAGAGTCTTCTCCAACACCACAGTTCAAAAAGCATCAATCCTATTATTATAAGCATCAGTCACTATTATTAATATCTTACATTTGTATTACATATTGTTTTATGGTTAATGAATAAATATTGATACATTATTGTCAACTAAAGCCCATACTGGGTTCAAAATCTCTTCAATTTTGCCTAATGCCCCTTTTCAATTCCAGAATTCATATTACATTTACTCACCATATCTCCTTAAGCTCTTCTTAATTTAAAGGGCCTGGAGTCCCTTATTCTGGACCCTGGAGACTTACCCTCAACTTCTTCTCATATCTACTGCTAAAACTGTGTTCTAAAACATCTTTGAAGTTGCCCAAAGTTGCATCTCTTTACTGAGGTGCCAGAAGGCAATAATATGGATAGCACAAACGTTTGAATTCCCTAAGTTTCTATTTGAAAATTATATGTTAGCAAGTTTGTGTACATTGTCTGACTTAATCCTCCCAACAACAATATGAGATAAACATATTTTAGGTCAGCTTAAGTTCCCTACTACAAGCACAAGACTAGGAAGTGGCAGAGCATTCCATTTCTCTTAATAGTTTTATCTTTTTGCCAGAATTCCTTATTGGTTTTCAGGTGGTGGGAAAGATTGGTTAGGGGAGAAAAAAAGCTTGATAGTATTACATTGGAAGATTAACAGCTATATTTTGAGGAGATTTTTATCATTGTTGTTGTTATTATTGTCTTTATTTGTATTAGCATATAAGACTAATACACATGAAAACATGATAATATTTCTGAGAAACCTCATTTCAAATAACCAAATTTCTCTTTTCTCCTTTACTGATGGTCAATTCTATGGTATACATGTTTATTATCACAAAGTGTTTGATTCAAGTTTTGATTCTGCCTCTTGGTAATTCTCGGATCTTGGATATACCATTTGAATTTCCTTAGCCTCAATTCCTCAAGTGAAAAACAAGGAAAATTGAATCATTGTCAAAGATTTATGGAAAGAGCTAAATGAGATAATTCTAATGTTTTTCTTGCCTTAACTGTCATCAAAGCACCTATTCAATAACCTCAAAGATGGGCTCAAAAATTTCAGATTAATATGAGCTGAACTCTTTCATTTTGGTTACTGTTCATTTTCCTGCCATCTGTAATAATAGGGGTTCTAAATACAACTTTCTTTTCTGCCTATTGACAAATTACTACATAACACATAAATAAATAATTTCCTAAGTTTCTCTGAATAATATTCTTTCCTGGGGACTAACCTAACTTTCAATTCTCGGTTTTACAGGTCTAGGTTTTGTCTTAGCTTATCCTGGTTTCTTCCTCATAATTTATAAGTATCAGACTGGTATACCTTGTTCTAAGTCAACACATAAACTATTCTTTTCACAACAGTGACAAGTGAGATTGAATATACTTTATATGTAGTAATTAATTAAAACTCAAAAATCCTATTTCACAAATCAGAGATCTGACAGTATAAACTATTGATAAGCATAAATGGAAGACTTCTTTCTGTTCTAATTTCAAATTTATGTTCTTTCCACTACATCATGATGCTGTTGGCATTCTTATGTATTTAATACTATGACACATTATATAATTGAATGTAGCTATGCCTAGAATAAAATACATATATTATAAAATGAAAATGAATGTTCCCTTTAGAGACATTATCTGATACTAGTACTAATCTCTGCACTGATCGATTTAGTAATAATGGGCTAGCTATTTAATCTTTCTTATCACAATGCCTGTTTTCTCTCTTACCTTAACCTTTAATATCTGACCCTCTAAATAGGAGTTTGAAAATATTTTCTTAAAAGTCAGATAATAGCTATTGTAGAATTTGGGGAACAAACGATCCATATGTGGACCACTGGACTCTGCCATTGAAACAAAAAAGCAGCCATAGACAATGTGTAAACAAATGGGTGAGGGTTTGTTCTGATAAAATTCTTTTTACAGTAATGGATTATTGGCCAGATTTGGCCCATGAAATACAATATCCCTGAGTTGGGCTAAATGAATTTTAATGTTTTATCTTTTGCTATATTCTCCAAAAGAATCATAAAAAAATTGACATGAGCTTAAATAAAGTGATCTAACATATTACAGCAGATAATGCTTACACAGACCATGTCAATTCTGTCTCAAGTGTGGCTCTACGGAAGAGTGGTTACACATAATGTCTCTGGAGCCGTAATGGACTGGGTTTAAATACTAGATTCCCCATTTAATTTACTTTACTTCTTTCTACAATTTTCTCAACATCAGTAGGGAATTGTGACAATTTAAAACAAATGTATAAATTCTTTGACACTCCCTCTACTGAGAAGTATAGTCTATATTTATTCTTTACTTTTTTTTTTTTTTTGCTAGTGTCATGACTTTTTTTTTTTTTTCATTTCTTTTTTTTTTATTTTACTTTACTTTACAATACTGTATTGGTTTTGCCATACATCAACATGAATCTGCCATGGGTGTACATGAGCTCCCAATCCTGAAACCCCCTCCCACCACCCTCCCCACAATACAGCAAATATGATGCTTTGTCTGCCAAAGCTGGATCAGAAAAAGCTGTTGAGTTACTTGATTATATCTGTTTGCTCTGGTGAAAATCAGAACGCATATACAAAATGCAACTGCCCTGTGATTCACATGTATTTGTTTCAGTCAACAATTCCAGCTGATCCCCCAGCCAATAACCAGCAACAATTTCCATCTGTATAAAAGAGCCACATTAAAAATACAGTCAGTTCAGGTATCTAATAAGAAAGACTGCAAGGAAGAACGATCCTGGTGAGCCCTTGGTGTTTCTTAGTTGCTAAGTCATATCTATCTCTTATGTGACCCCATGACTTGTAGCCTGACAGGCTCCTCTGTCCATGAGATTTTCCAGGCAAGAATACTGGAGAGGGTTGACTCCAGTGGGTCCTTTTCCAGGGGACTTTCCCAATTCAGGGATTGAATCAGTGTCTCTCTCCTGCATTGGCAGGTGGATTCTTTACCACTGAGCCACCAGGGAAGTGAAGTGAAGTGAAGTCTCTCAGTCGTGTCTGACTCTTTGCAACCCAGTGGACTGTAGCCTACCAGGCTTCTCTGTCCATGGGATTCTCCAGGCAAGAATACTGGAGTGGGTTACCATTTCCTTCTCCAGGGGATCTTCCCTACCCAGGGACCGAACCCAGGTCTCCCACATTGGAGGCAGACGCTTTAACCTCGGAGCCACTAGGAAAGCCACCAGGTACACCCTTAGCAAATTCCTAATGTACAAACTGTGAACAAGATAAAATAATTGTTGTTTTGCATTGTTTTGGAGAAATATTCTATGCAACAGCAGAAAACAGAAATCATGAAAATTATACTTCCTCCATATCTTGACTATTGCAAATAATGCCACTATGATCATTGGACTAGATATATCTTCTTGAATTAGCTTTCTTTGTTTTCTTCAGATACAACTAAGATATATACAACCAGGAATTTCCGGTTCCTGTGATAGTTTAATTTTTAATTTTTTGAGGAATCCTCATTGTTTTACAGATATGTAGGAAAAACCAGTGGCTAACAGTGGGAAGAGGAATGGGAAAAGAGGCAAGATAGGTGAAAGGGATTAAGAGGTACAAATAACTAAACAGCAAGTAAGACATGAGAATGCAATGTACCACAGGAAATAGAACCAACAGTTTATAATAACTTTATATGGAGTATAATCTATAAAATTACTGAGTCACTATGTTGTGAACCTGAAAATAATATAATACTTTGTCAACTACTCAATTAAAATTTTATCAAGTAATACTTCCTCTTATGCTTGTCATAAAAATTAAATGAACTTATATGTGTAAAAGTATTTGGAACAATGTTTGAGTGAGTATTGCACAGAATAAGTACAAGTGGAAAAAATGCTAGATATTATTAATAACCTGGTCAATTTCAGCTTCCTAACATAATGGGAAGCAGTAAATCTTAAGAATGAAATTTGAGATAAATAAAAACACTAAACTAATTAATAAAAGTGTTACTATAAGGTAGAATGACTTATCCATCAGTCACACTGCAGCAGGCCCTTGATACTTTCAGGGATATACAAAATGGTTTAATTTTCACTTTGCTTTTTTTAAGGAAGAAAAATATATCTAATAGTGTATGTCTGATAGTACATACAGTCTGGTTATATCCCTTCTTATACTAAGATACTCATCCGTTCAGTTCAGTTATGTCTGACCCTTTGTAAACTCATGGACTGCAGCACACCAGGCTCCCTGTCCATCACCAACACCCAGAGTTTGCTCAAACTCACGTCCATCGAGTCAGTGATGTCATTCAACAACCTCATCCTCTGTCATTATCTTCTTTTCCTGCCTTCAATCTTTCCCAGAATCAAGGTCTTTTCCAATGAGTCAGTTCATTGCATCACGTGGCCAAAGTATTGGAGCTTCAGCTTCAGCATCAGTCTTTCAAATGAATATTCAGGACTTATTTCTTTAGGATGGACTGGTTTGATCTCCTCGCTATCCAAGGGACTCTAAGAGTCTTCTCCAACACTGCAATTTAAAAGCATCAATTCTTTGGTCCAAGCTTTCTTTATGATCCAACTTTTACATCCATATATGACTACTATAAAAACCATAGCTTTGACTAGTTGAACTTTGTTGGCAAAGTAATGTCTCTGCTTTTTAATATGCTGTCTATGTTGGTCATAGCCTTTCTTCCAAGGAGCAAACATCTTTTAATTTCATGGCTGTGGTGATTTTGGAGCCCAAGAAAAGAAAGTCTGTCACTGTTTCTATTGTTTCCACATTTATTGGCCATGAAGTGATGGGACCAGATGCTTTGATCTTAGTTTTCTGAGTTTTAAGACCACTCTCCTCTTTCACTTTCATCAAGAGGCTCTTGATTTCCTCTTTGCTTTCTGCCATAAAGGTGGTGTCTTCTGCATATCTGAGGTAACTGATATTTCTCTTGACAACCTTGATTCCAGCTTATGCTTTATCCAGCACAGTGTTTTGCAAAATGTACTCTCTATATAAGTTAAATAAGCAGGGTGACAATATACAGCCTTGATGTACTCCTCTCCCAGTTTGGAACCAGTCCAAATTGGGAAATGTACTCATAGCATATTTAAATATCAATGTACTCATAGCATATTTAAAATATTTTTCCTATAGAGGAAGGAGCTAACAAAGGCAATAATTCATAAAAGTCATATATGTTTCCAAATAAGTATATATCAATCTAGATTTATATTCTCCTTTTAGAGTTTCTAATTGATGTTACTCTAAAATTATTGGCTTTAAACTTGCAATTAAAAGAAAAAAAGCTCATCTGCTTATTTAAGTCATTATTCTGCTCCCCATTAAGCTAATATTTTGTGAGAGCAATTTATATATGCAATATAGACTGAAATTCCTATTGTTTGAAAGTCAAGTGCTGGTGACGTCAGAAAATATAACAATGGAACTTGAGAAGCATTTAGGGTATATGATTGCCAAAGAGATGCCAGAATTCTTGGAATCTCATCCAAAATCTTCTCAACTTTTTTCTTAGTGTCAGCTCCACCAAAAATAGTTTCATCTCTAAGATTTCAAAGTAGAATGATCCCTAAGAACTGTTAGAATTTTATATATTTCATTGGCTCAGATTCATTTGGATATGAGGTGTTTTCAGATTTTGAACATATTTTTGAATCTGTCCTGTGGAAAACAATAAGATAAGCTACAGCTTTGGAGAAAATATTTACAAAAGACCTATCTGATAAATGACTATTATCAAAATATAAAAGGAACTCTTAAAACTTAATAAGAACCCAATTTTTAAAATGAACAAAAGATTTTAATACATACCTCATCTAAGACAATATACAAATGGCAAACACTCATATGAAAAGATGCTCAATATCATATGTGATCACAGAACTGCAAATTAAAACAACAGTGAGATACCACTACACATCTATTAGAAAATCTGGAATACTTACATCACCAAATGCTGAAAAGGATTTAGAGCAATAGCAACCCTCATTCAGTGCTGGTGGGGATACAAAATGGTGCAGCCACTTCAGAAGACAGTTTGACAGCTTTTTACAAAACAAAACATGCTTAATTCACACAAAGGAATTGAAAATTTATGTCCACTCAAAAGTCTGTACATGGATGTTCATAGAAGCTTTACTTATAATTGCCAAAATTTGAAAGCAACCTTCAGTAGACTAGTCTTCAATTCCTGGGTTGAAAGAACCCCAGAAGGGAATGGCTACTGACTCCAGTATTCTTGAGTGGAGAATTCCATGAACAGAGGAGCCTGGCAGGCCACAGTCTATAAGTCATGAAGAGTCAGGCATGACTGAGTGACTATCACTTTCACAGGTGAGTTGAGGCTATAAATGAGTGGGAGCAGGGGATATATTGGCTACCTCTGCATGTTTCCCTCAATTTTGCTGTGAAACTTAAACAGCTCTGAAAAATCAAGTCTTTATTTTAAAACTTATTTTAAGATGGCAAAATACATGTAAACCATTGTTGGTATGTTCAGTCTCCAATTTACACAAAAGTATATTCTTCTGTTATTTTCTTGACATTGTACTTTCAATCAGCATTCAGAGAATGACTTTGGATTTTAAGTGAGATCCATGATTTCCTGTAGCAGAACAAAGTATGGCCAATCATTTTTCTATTCTTCTTAGTTGATCTTAAATTAGCTCTAAAAAGAAAGGTGATTAAGAGAACTGAAACCACTCAGCATGTTCATGCATTAAGCATGGTAATGATGAAAGACAGCTTAATAATTGTATACCTAAATAAAATTATTCTAGTTATTTAATATAATATTAACCAAAGTAATTTATTTGACAAGTCTGAAAGAGTATTCTGATTTGATTGCTGTTGTTTAGTCATGTCTGGCTCTTTTACAGCCATGGACTCTAGCCTGCCAGGCTCTTATGTCCATGGGATTTCCCAGGCAGGAATACTAGAGTGGATTGCTATTTCCTTCTCCAGGGTATATTCCCAACCCAGGGATCGAACCCAGGTCTCCTGCAAATGGCAAACATATTCTTTACCACTGAGCCACCAGGGAAGCCCCATACTGATTTAAGACTCTCCAAATATTAGTAAAGTAATGCTCAAAATTCTCCAAGCCAGGCTTCAGCAATACGTGAACCGTGAATTTCCAGATATTCAAGCTGGTTTTAGAAAAGGCAGAGGAACCAGAGATCAAATTGCCAACATCCACTGGATCATCAAAAAAGCAAGAGAGTTCCAGAAAAACATCTATTTCTGCTTTATTAACTATGCCAAAGCCTTTAACTGTGTGGATCACAATAAACTGTGGAAAATTCTGAAAGAGATGGGAATACCAGATCACCTGACCTGCCTCTTGAGAAATCTGTAAGCAGATCAGGAAGCAACAGTTAGAACTGGACATGCAACAACAGACTGGTCCAAATAGGAAAAGGAGGATGTCAAGGCTGTATATTGTCACCCTGCTTATTTAACCTTATATG
>SJYR01000798.1:21212-33007 GCA_006410655.1 Kobus ellipsiprymnus
ACAGGGAGGCCTGGCGTGCTGCGATTCACGGGGTCGCAAAGAGTCGGACATGACTGAGCAGTTTAACTGAACTGAACTGAACTCAAATATTAACTACAGACTTCTTTAACTGACTTTGATTCTGTTATATTAAATTTTATTAAAGTATAGTTGCTTCACACTGCTGTGTCAGTTTCTACTGTATGATATAGTGAATCAGCTACATGTGTACATACATCCCCTCTTTTTTGGATTTCTTTCCCATTTAGGTCACCATAGAGCACTGAGTAGAGTCCGCTGAGCTATACAGTAGTTTCTCATTAGTTATCTATTTTATACACAGTATCAATTTATCCTGTTGATTGATACTATGTATAAAACATTATTATTACTTTTAAAATCTTCATATATACGGCACTAGTACTACCTCTGTGAGAAAATATTCAAAACAATCCTTAACAATGTGGGGCTTATAAACTAGTTTGAGATAGAAGAACCTGAATATGACAAGCGCTGTGTTCACTAGGATGACAAAAGAATCAGGTTCTGATTCCAACTCTATAACTTAATAAATTGTTACCAAATATTTTATCTCTCTGAGCTTTAATTTCTTCTCCTGCTATATTAAAATAATTGAATGTGCCCCATCTGCTGCAACATGTGTTTATGAAAAAAAGGGTAGGAGATAATACATATGAAATATTTAAATGGTAAGGTAAGAGAGCAGGTTTGTAATTGTAGCAATAATAGCAGTAGTGTTGACAGCAAGAAATAAGGGATAAATTTTGGAATGACAGCATGTTACAGAAAATTTGTATTTAGAAAGAAACCTTCACAAATATATCTCTACATTCAAAAGCAAATATTAAGCCTGTGCTACAGGGAGAAAGTATAATGGCCCCAATAATGTGAAGTTAAATAGTAAATGACTAATCCTTCAAAGAGTTTTTATAGTATATAAGAAAACCTGTACATAAATAAATATAGGGTCCCATAAGACTTCAGATTATGAGATTTCATAATTTATTAACATCTTAAATAGAGGGCTCATACTGCTTTTATTTTTAGAGGATATTTAAAAGTGTACTCCCATTTCATATGAGAAACAAAATTTTGATATCTCAAAAGGAGGACCAATATTTCCTCTAGCAAAGTATCTTTGCTGTCATAAATTATTTCCAATTTAGCAATGTAATGTATACTCCATCATTGATTTTATTCATTCTCTTTTACAATATAATTTTAAAATGAAATGCATCAGAAAGCACAGCTCATAAAGTGAAGTTTCAGAAACCAAAAAAAAAAAAGCTTAAAATACAGTGAGATTATATTTTACAAACATGTGGTTAGCTTATTTGATAAAGTCAATATAGATATATTTTAGGGAAATTCCATGAAAGAGGCTATTCACAAACTGAATCCTAAATTATGAAAAACAATAGAAGATGAAGCAAAGCTAAAAAATCTAAATCGCGTAGTATAGTCATTGTCATTGCCTTTGTGCCAGGAATCAGGTTAAATACTGCCTCTGCTCTGTAACTTTGAGTAAGTAATTAGATATATTAAACATATCTTTCTTGGTCTATGAAATGGAATTTAAAATATGGAATTCTTAGAGAATTGTGATAACTTAAGAAAATTCTCTTTAAAAGCTTAGCATATCTGCTATACATTAAGTACTAAATAAATATTGTTAATAGCTCTTATTATTTTTTTTATTACTATTATCTTTATACAGTGGAAGTGACAAATAGATTCAAGGGACTAGATCTGATAGACAGAAGGCCTGAAGAACTACAGTAAATTAAACATATCTTTCTTGGTCTATGAAATGGAATTTAAAATATGGAATTCTTAGAGAATTGTGATAACTTAAGAAAATTCTCTTTAAAAGCTTAGCATATCTGCTATACATTAAGTACTAAATAAATATTGTTAATAGCTCTTATTATTTTTTTTATTACTATTATCTTTATACAGTGGAAGTGACAAATAGATTCAAGGGACTAGATCTGATAGACAGAAGGCCTGAAGAACTACAGTAGGAGGTTTGTAACATTGTACAGGAGGTGGTGATCAAAACCATCCTCAAGAAAAGAAAATGCAAACATCACTCCTGAATATTCATTGGGAAAACTGATGCTGAAGCTGAAGTTCCAATACTTTGGCCACCTGATCCTAAGAGCTGACTCATTGGAAAAGACCCTAATGCTTGGAGAGACTAAAGGCAGGAGGAGAGAGGCACAACAGAAGATGAGGTTATTGGATGGCATCATGGACTCAGTGGACAAGAGTTTATGCGAGCTCCGGGAGATGGCAAAGGACAGGGAAGCCTGGTGTGTTGCAGTCCTTGGGATCTCAGAGAGTCAGACACGACTTAGTGGCTGAACAACAAATGTTATATTAGTTTCATTTATATTATATTATTTTCATTATATTTTATTAGTAGTAGTAGTATTAAATTTATTACTCTTATTTTATATAGTTAAACTGAAAACTTCAGCAAGGTGTGTTAAAAGTGAAATGAATGACATGTTTCAGAACAAACAGCATATTTTATGTCATATGAAGATCCTGGGTCTTTGGGAGGCCTATTTTACTCTTAGGAAATCATTTTTTATATTACTGTGTTTGTGTTTATCACTGTCATGTCCAACTATTTGCGACCCCATGGGCTGTAGCCCACCAGACTCCTCTGTTCATGGAATTCTCTTGGCAAGAAGACTGGAATGGGTTGCCATTCCCATTCTCCAAAAGGAAATGGCAACCCATTCCAGTCTTATTCTTTACAGAGATATTACTGTATAGAACCAAATGGATGAGGCAAGAATTTGCAGCACATATACTAGATTGGAGCCTGTTTCAATAGTCCAGGTGACATTGCATGATGGTATACTACAGTGAACTACAGTGAACATGGCCATGAGAAGGAAGGTAATAAGGATTGTAGACATATTTTAGGAAATGGTGAACATGTTGAATCAGCATGCACTGCTGTGTTTTTGAAGAAGAAAGAAGAGTTTTCCAAGATTTATGTTTCATTCTATGTACCTTAATGTAAACAATTCTAGATATCAGAATAAACTATTTTGGGCATAGTGAGAATGCATTATTTTTTTAAATAAATTATGCCATTGATCTCTGATATTCAAAGCAATAACTTGCAGTGACTTATATGGTACATAAAGTGGTAGATGTCAGGTTTAAAGTGCCTATAACCCCTTCATGTGGAGGAAATTAAAGTCAGTTGGTAAAATCATGCAGGACTTGCATTTCATTCCAAAGTTTTAAAGGAAAGATATTGGTTCAGTTGTCAGTTGTTATGTGAAGTTGATATAAATGAATGGTTTTATAATAAGGCCAACATTTGTCAAAAACAAATGCAAGCACTGTTCAAAGTAAAAGGCTGGAAGCATTCAGTAACAGGAAGAAATACATTAAAATGCAGGTTTAGTTAAGGAAATTATAAATTGAAGTTTTCAGTTCTAGTTTGGAAAACAACATTTTAGCTTTGCAAATAACCATATTGACTGTAAAAATAAATGCTATTGGCATTTAAACTTGACTTCTATATAATACTTCATGTTTGTCAATGAAAGCAATGAATTTGAGCTTTAGTAATAGAATAAAAAGGGTGAGGTACAGATATACTAGCTATCTATTGGATTTTCCATGTAGAATTACTGTCATCAGATCTGTGGTAATTTTGACATTTTACTAGACAAGCTATAAGATGCAAGAAGCTTAAGCTGTGCTCTTTTAAAACTATGAGGAGGACCATAAGCTTAGATGTTAACAGAATTCTGCTAACTGAAATACTTCCAAAATTCTCTTCATACTTAAAGTCTTCTAAACTTTCTTAAAATTACATTTTTTATCCACAAATACCACAATTATATAACTGAATGAACAGTTTATCGATCTTATGGAAGAGAATAATTTTTGCACTGGCATTATTAGCTCAATAGTCTTCTTAAGATTCCTTGGAACAATGAAGTATTATAATACTCCTAAGAGGATTAATACCCAGAAGAGATGTTTGAGTGTAACCACACATCTTTCAAGGTGACTCAACAAAATAAAGTTTCAAAAAGGAGCAAACAAATACTTTGGATAAACCTGGATCATGGTATGGTTTATATATTTTTTTATATATTTTTTTTTAATTGAAGGATAATTGCTTTATAGAATTTTGTTGTTTTCTGTCAAACCTCAACATGAATCAGCCATAGGTATACATATATCCTCTCCTTTGTGAAGCTCCCCCCATCTCCTTCCCCATCCCACCCGGCTATATAGATACAGAGCCCCTGTTTGAGTTTCCTGAGCCATACAGCAAATTCCCATTGGCTATCTATTTTACATATGGTAGTGTAAGTTTCCATGTTACTCTTTCCATGCATCTCACCCTCTCCTCCTCTCTCCCCATGGCCACAAGTCTATTCTCTATGTCTATGTTTCTCCATTGCTGCCCTTTAAATAAACTCCAATGCCATTTTTCTAGATTCTGTTTATATGTATTAGAATGCGATATTTATCTCTCTCTTTCTGATTTACTTCACTCTGTATAATAGGTTCTAGTTCTGTCCACTTCATTACAGCTGACTCAAATGTGTTACTTTTTATGGCTGAGTAATATTACATTGTGTATATGTACCATAACTTCCTTATGAATTCATATGTCAAAGGATGTCTAGGTTGCTTCCATGTTCTAGCTATTGTAAATAGTGCTGCAATGAACAATGGGATACATGTGTCTTTTTCAGTTTTAGTTTCCTCAGAGTATTTGCCTAGGAGTGGGATTACTGGATCATATGGTGGTTTTATTCCTAAAGTTTTAAGGAATCTCCATACCGTCTTCCATAGTGGCTGTATAAATTTACATTCCCACCAACAGTGTAAGAGTGTTCTCTTTTCTCCACACCCTCTCCAACACTTATTGTTTGTAGACTTTTTGATGATGGCCATTCTGACCGGTGTGAGGTGATATCTCATTGCAGTTTTGATTTACATTTCTCTAATAATGAGTGGTATTGAGCATCTTTTCATGTGTTTGTTAGCCATCTGTATGTCTTCTTTGGAGAAATATCTGTTTATATCTTTTTCCCACTTTTAGATTGAGTTGTTTGTTTTTCTAGTATTGAGTTGTATGAGCTGCCTGTATATTTTTGAAATTAATCCTTTGTCAGTTGTTTCATTTGTTATGATTTTCTCCCATTTTGAGGGCTTCCTTTTCACCTTGCTTATAGTTTCCTTTGCTGTACAAAAGTTTTTAAGTTTAATCAGGTCCCACTTGCTTACTTTGATTTTTATTTCCATTACTCGAGGAGCTGGGTTATAGAGGATCTTGCATTGATTTGTGTCTTTGAGTGTTCTGCCTATGTTTTCTTCTAAGAGTTTTAAAGTTTCTGTCTTATATTTAGGTCTTTAATCCATTTTGAGTTTATCTTTGTGTATGGTGTTAGGAAGTGTTCTAATTTCATTCTTTTACATGTAGCTGTCCAGTTTTCCCAGCACCATTTATTGAAGAGGCTGTCTTTGCCCCATTGTATATTCTTGCACCCTTTGTCAAAAGTAAGGGACCCTTAGGTACATGGGTTTATTTCTGGGCTGTCTATCTTGTTCCATTAGTCTATATTTCTGTTTTTGTGCCAGTACCATACTATATTGATGACTGTATCTTTGGAGTATAATCCAAAGTCAGGAAGGTTGATTCCTCCAGCTCCATTCTTCTTTCTCAAGACTGCTTAAGCTATTCGGGATCTTCTGTTCTTCCATATGAGTTGTGAATTTTTTTGTTCTAGTTCTGTAAAAAATGCCATTGGTAATTTGATAGGGATTACATTGAATCGGTTGATTGCATTTTGTAGTATAGTCATTTTCACAATATTAATTCTCCTACCCAGGAACACGGTATATCTCTCCATCTGTTTATGGCATCTTTGATTTCTTTCATTGGTGTCATAATTTTCTGTGTACAGTTCTTTTGTCTCCTCAGGTAATTTTATTCCTAGATATTTAATTATTTTCATTGCAGTGGTGAATCGAATTGATTCCTTAATTTCTCTTCCTGATTTTTCATTGTTAGTATGCAAGTTATTTCTGTGTATTGATTTTGTGTCCTTCAATTTTGCTAAATTTACTGATTAGCTCTAGTAATTTTCTGATACTATCTTTAGGGTGTTCTATGTACAGTATCATGTCATCTACAAACAATGAGAGCTTTACATTTTCTTTTCTGGTCTGGATTCCTTTTATTTCTCTTTCTTCTCTGATTGCTATAGCTAGGATTTCCAGAGCTATGTTGAATAATAGTGGTGGAAGTGGACGCGCTTGTCTTGTTCCTGATCTTAGGGGGAATGCTTTCAGTTTTTCACCATTGAGAACAATGTTTTCTGTAGGCTTATCACATATGGCCTTTACCATGTTGAGGTACATCCCTCCTATGCCCATTTTTTGAAGAGTTTTAATAATAAATGGGTGCTGAATTGTATCAAAGGTTTTTCTTCTGCATCTATTGAGATTATCATATGATTTTTATCTTTCGATTTGTTAATATAGTGTATCACATTGATTGATTTGCATATATTGAAGAATCCTTGCATCCCTAGAATAAATCCAACTTGATCATGGTGTATGAGCTTTTTGACATGTTGCTGAATTCGGTTTGCCAAAATTTTGTAGAGGATTATCGCATCCATGTTCATCAGTGATATTGGCCTGTAGTTTTCTTTTTTTGTGTTGTGCTTGTCTGGGTTTAGTATCAGGATTATGATGGCCTTGTAGAATGAGTTTGGAAGACTTCCTTCCTCTGCAATTTTTTGAAAGATGTTTAGAATGATAGGCATGAGCTTTTCTCTAAATGCTTGATAGAATTCTCCTGTGAAGTCACCTGGTCCTGGGCTTTTGATTTTGGGAGATTTTTGATCATAGCCTCAAATATATTTTATTTATTTATAAATAAATAAAATTTTAATTTATGAAGTGAAGTGAAATGAAGTCGCTCAGTTGTGTCCGACTCTTTTCAACCCCGTGGACTGTAGCTTACCAAGCTCCTCCATCCGGGGCATTCTCCAGGCAAGAATACTAGAGTGAATTGCCATTTCCTTCTCCAGGGGATCTTCCTGACCCAGGGATTGAACCCGGCTCTCCTGCATTGCGGGCAGACACTTTAACCTCTGAGCCACCATTTATAAATATAAATATGTTTTATTTATAAAAATAAATACATTTATTTTTAATTGGAGGATAATTACTTTACAATATTGTGTTGATTTCTGCCGTACATCAACCCGAATCAGTTATAGGTATATATATATATATCCTCTCCCTCTTCAGTCTACCTCCCACCTCCCAACCTATCTGACCCCTCCCACCATTCCAATTCTTTTTACTGTCACAGAGCACTGAATTTGAGTTCTCTGCATGTATGCATGCTAAGTCACTTCAGTTATGTCCATGGACTGCAGCCAGCCAGGCTCCTCCATCTACAGGATTCCTCAGGCAAGAATACTGGGATGGGTTGCCATGACTTCCTCCAAGGTATCTTCCTGACCTAGGGCTCAGACTTGTGTCTCTTACAGCCCCTGCATTGACAGGAGAGTTCTTTGACCACTAGCACCACCTGGGAAACCCTGCTCTCCCTATATCACACAGCAAATTCCCAATGGCTATCCATTTTACAAATGGTAACACACATGTTTCAATGCTATTCTCTCAATTTATCCCACTATCTCCTTCCCCAACTGTGTCCAAAAGTCTGTTCACTATGTCTGCATCTCCATTGCTGCCCTGCAAATAAGTTCTTCAGTATCATTATTCTAAATTTCATATATATGTATTAATATACTATATTTGTTTTTCTCTTTCTGGCTTGCTTCACTCTGTATAATAGGCCCTAGGTTTATTCACCTCATTAGAACTAACTCATATGTGCTCCTTTTAAATGCTGAATAACATACCACTATATACAGGTACCACAACTTCTTCATCCCTCATTGGTCGATGGACATCTAGATTTCTTCCAATTCTAGCTATTGTAAACAGTGCTGCAATAAACACTGGAGTACATGTGCCTTTTCCAATTAAGATTTCCTCAGGGTATTTGCCCAGTAGTGGGATTTTGGGTCATATAGTAGTTTTATACCTAGTGTTTTAAGGAATCTCCATATTATTCTTCATAGTGGCTGTGTCAATTTACATTAGCACCAGTTGTGTAAGATGGTTCCCTTTTCTCTGCACTCTCTCCAGCATTTATTATTTGCAGATTTTTTTTTTTTTTTTAATAATGGCCATTCTGAGTGGTGTGAGTTGACATCTTATTGTGGTTTTGATTTGCATTGTGATGTCCTTTTCATTATAGGGACTGCTGCTGCTGCTGTTAAGTTGCTTCAGTCGTGTCCGACTCTGTGTGACCCCATAAACGGCAGCCCACCAGGCTCCCCCGTCCCTGGGATTCTCCAGACAAGAACACTGGAGTGGGTTGCTGCCAGGAGCCAGCATGAGAAATCCCACCCATGACAAGGTCATGCGGCAGAGACCTGATGGGCAAGGTGAGTCAAGCCTCAGGTTTTCCCCCTGTTATTTCCCGAGCATGTACCCCCAAAAAAACTAGAATATGCCTGCCTTACTGTATTGTACTTTTCCACTCTTCTGACACCCTCTGGAAAAAGTTAATTCAGGGCTTCAGTCTCCTGCAAAAGAATGTCTCAGCTTAAAAGCCCCTCTGATAACTCTCTAGCTTGCCTAACAGGTTCCCCCAGACCTTTTACAGCTTGTGAATTGCTTACAGCCCCCAACCGTGAGAGGCACAAAGCTTAAAGTATCTTAAAGATACAGAGCCTTTTCTAAAGAGCTAAAAATCATATTGGTGACAGGATTTCACTGTTGACTCAATGATTGCTGCCAGGCCTCCATATTCTTTATCTTTTAGGCACCTGAGAGATTGTTAATTAATGTAAATGGGATATGGAAAGATACATAATAGTTTTTGATGTTAGCAACACTAGACTTTTGAGTTAATTACTTTTATTTTGTTATAAATCACTGTACTCCTTTTACTTGTTATAAATTGCTGTATCTTTGCTATGTAAGAATGTAACTTTATTTAGTGCTTTCTGAGAGTGGCACCAGACTTTGGGAAGATCAACACAAATAAGTCTTCTGGTTGACAAACCCTTATCAGAAAAAAGGCTGTAAAATGTTAATTGGCCCTTTTGGCAGGAAGATGATGTAAATCACCTAAGACTTGTGTATACAATTAGGTATGCAGAGAGGAAAGCCTGGTTTTGATGAGTCTGGGCTGCTAACACTGCATAACTTTGTATTACCCATTGATCTCTATGTATAATCAAAAAGGTATAAAAGGCCTTTCTAGACAATAGAGGCCGGGCCAGTAATTGGAAGGACTGGTTTCCACCGTGTCTCCTCTTTACTCTTTTTCCCATCTGGGGCGTGAAGGCTCACCATGTCTACTTACTTGCCCTGGCTTCTAAGATCCATGAGAGAGGGAGCCCAAGGTGGGGCACCCCCCACTATTAAAGAGGGTGCCGGTGGCCTAACGTAGATGGTGCAAGCTCCTAGTCTAGAACTTTATTGGCTTTCTATGTAAACCAAGTTATTCAGCCTCTTTTTTCCACTAAATTTTCCTACTACACTATTTCTTCCTAATATAATCTTATAATTCTAGTTAAATAAATAAATAAGTTTTTTCCTCGCCCATGCCGTCCCTGCTTCAAATTACCCTGGATCGACCGGGGCTGGACCCCAGCAGTTTGCCATTTCTTTCTCCAATGCATGAAAGTGAAAAGTGAAAGTGAAGTCGCTCAGTCATGTCTGACTCTTAGCGACTCCATGAACTGCAGCCTACCAGTATCCTCCGTCCATGGGATTTTCCAGGCAAGAGTACTAGATTGGGGTGCCATTGCCTTCTCCTCATTATAGGGGACTGAAATGCAAAAGTAGGAAGTCAAGAAACACCTGGAGTAACAGGCAAATTTGGCCTTGGAGTACGGAATGAAGCATGGCAAAGGCTAATAAAGTTTTGCCAAGAGAACACACTGGTCATACCAAACACCTTCTTCCAACAACACAAGAGAAGACTCTACACATGGACATCACCAGATGGTCAACATTGAAATCAGATTGATTATATTCTTTGCAGCCAAAGATGGAGAAGCTCTATACAGTCAGCAAAAGCAAGACTAGGAGCTGACTGTGGCTCAAATCATGATCTCCTTATTGACAAATTCAGACTTAAAATGAAGAAAGTAGGGAAAACCACTAGACCATTCAGGTATGACCTAAATAAAATCCCTTGTGATTATACAGTGGAAGTGAGAAATAGATTTAAGGGACTAGATCTGATAGATAGAGTGCCTGAAATAATATGGATGGAGGTTCGTGACATGTACAAGAGACAGGGATCAAGACCATCCCCGTGGAAAAGAAATGCAAAAAAGCAAAATGGCTGTCTGGGGAGGCCTTACAAATAGCTGTGAAAAGAAGAAAAGCAAAAAGCAAAGGAGAAAAGGAAAGATATAAGCATCTGAATGCAGAGTTCCAAAGAATAGCAAGAAGAGACAAGAAAGCCTTCCTCAGCGATCAATGCAAAGAAATAGAGGAAAACAACAGAATGGGAAAGACTAGAGATCTCTTCAAGAAAATTGGAGATACAAAGGGAACATTTCATTCAAACATGGTCTCGATAAAGGACAGAAATGGTATGGACCTAACAGAAGCAGAAGATATTAAGAAGAGGTGGCAAGAATACACAGAAGAACTGTACAAAAAAAGATCTTCAAGACCAAGATAATCACGATGGTGTGATCACTCACTTAGAGCCAGATATCCTGGAATGTGAAGTCAAGTGGGCATTAGAAAGTATTATTATCAACAAAGTTAGTGGAGGTGATGGAATTCCAGTTGAGCTATTTCAAATCCTGAAAGATGATGCTGCCAAAGTGCTGAAATCAATATGTCAGCAAATTTGGAAAACTCAGCAGTAGCCACAGGACTGGAAAAGGTCAGTTTTCATTCCAGTCCTAAAGAAAGGCAATCCCAAAGAATGCTCAAACGACTGCACAATTGCACTCATCTCACATGCTAGTAAAGTAATGCTCAAAATTCTCCAAGCCAGGCTTCAGCAATGTGTGAATCATGAACTTCCAGACTTTCAAGTTGGTTTTAGAAAAGGCAGAGGAACCAGAGATCAAATTGCCAACATCCGTTGGATCATGGAAAAAGCAAGAGAGTTCCAGCAAAACATCTCTTTCTGCTTTATTGACTATGCCAAAGCTTTTGACTGTGTGGACCTCAATAAACTGTGGAAAATTCTGAAAGAGATGGGAATACCAGACTACCTAACCTGCCTCTTGAGAAACCTGTATGCAGCTCAGGAAGCAACATTAAAAAAAAAAAAAAAAAAAGAACTGGACATGGAACAACATACTGGTTCCAAATAGGAAAAGGAGGACGTCAAGGCTATATATTGTCACCCTGTTTATTTGCAGAGTACATCATGAGAAATCCTGGGTTGGATGAAGCACAAGCTGGAATCAAGATTGCCAGGAGAAATATCAATAACCTTAGATATGCAGATAACACCACCCTTATGGAAGAAAGTGAAGAGGAACTAAAAATCTTCTTGATGAAAGTGAAAGCAGAGAGTGAAAAAGTTGGCATAAAGCTCAATATTCAGAAAACGAAGATCATGGCATCTGGTCCCATCACTTCATGGGAAATAGATGGGAAAACAGTGGAAACAGTATCAGACTTTTTTTTTTTTTTTTTGGCTCCAAAATCACTGCAGATGGTGA
>SJYR01000798.1:33105-44482 GCA_006410655.1 Kobus ellipsiprymnus
TTTTTTTTTTTTTTTTGGCTCCAAAATCACTGCAGATGGTGATTGCAGCCATGAAACTGAAAGACGCTTACTCCTTGAAAGGAAAGTTATGACCAACCGAGATAGCATATTGAAAAGCAGAGACATTACTTTGCCAACAAAGGTCCATCTAGTCAAGGCTATGGTTTTTCCTGTAGTCGTGTATGGATGTGAGAGTTAGACTTGAAGAAAGCTGAGTGCCGAAGAATTGATGCTTTTGATCTGTGGTGTTTGGGAAGACTCTTGAGAGTCCCTTGGACTGCAAGGAGATCCAACCAGTCTATTCTAAGGGAGATCAGTCCTGGGTGTTCTTTGCCATAAATGATGCTAAAGCAGAAATCCCAGTACTTTGGCCACCTCATGCGAAGAGTTGACTCATTGTAAAACACTTTGATGCTGGGAGGGATTGGGGGCAGGAAGAGAAGGAGACTACAGAGGATGAAATGGCTGTATGGCATCGCCGACTCGATGGACATGAGTTTGGTTGAATTCCGGGAGCTGGTGATGGACAGTGAGGCCTGGGGTGCTGCATTTCATGGGGTTGCAAAGATTTGAACACGACTGAGTGACTAAACTGAACTGAACTGAACAATGAGCAATGTTGAACATCTTTTTATTTATTTATTAGCCAACTGTATGTCTTTGGAGAAACGTCTATTTAAGTCTTCTGCCCACTCAATAGACAATGGGGCATTCTGCTTTCTTATGATCAAGTAGTGAGAAAAGTTGTTAAATTTGTATTTAAGTAGGAACATTAATTGCCATGTAGACATATATGGCCATGTAATAAAATAAATTACTGGTTTCAATTACTTCTCCCATTTTTTAATCAGGTGTTTTTGTTGTTGTCATTGATTTGTAGGAGTCCTATTCAAATTCCAAACAATAACCCCTTGTCAGACATGTGATTTGTAAGTATTTTCTTCAATTGGCCACAGAATTATCAAGCAGTATGAAATAAAGGACCTGTCTATCATTTTCATCACTTTATCAATATCCAATGGCCAGCATATGTGTGCATGTTTGTGCTCAGTGAAATCTAATTCTTTGCAACCCCATGGACACTAGCCCACCAGGCTCCTCTGTCCATGGAGTTTTCTAGGCAAGATTACTGGAGTGAGTTGCCATTTCCTACTCTAAAAGTGTGCTGGCATACATTATATCATTTATTGATATGCTTTCAATTATATGATTTCATATTTTAATTTATATAAGAAGACTGAAAACAAACTAGCCAGTATTAACTGATTATCTGTGATGGTGAAAATAATTATTTTTAATTACAGCTTTTTGCTATATTTTTTCTTATTTTATGTATTGAAATGTACATTTTATAATGGAGAAAGTTATTCATGCTGCACACAAAATGTTCAATTTTGAGAATAAATTTCATTGTATAATATATGTAAATAAAATTTGAGGTTATACTGAGACCTCACTTAAGTATTCTCTCTGGTAAATTTGTAAGACCTTCTGAGAAAACAAGCTAGACTCAGTTATGCACACATTTATACTTACCTTCACAGCAGCCTTTAGTGTCAGATGCTATTATTACATTACTGCTAGAGAAACTGAGGGTTAAAGACATTAAGTAAAACACACATACACACATAATTATTGGAGCTAGATTCAAATTCAGATGTTAATAGGGAGACTGCCTCCTACTGCCACACTAAATTTTATTGTCCTAACCAAATGAAATTTGCTCTGAGTTATCACTGGTGATCACTACTCTTTTTTTTTTTTTTAATTTGATTGAAACATCTCTGAGCCAACACTCAGATTAACTAATCTTCATCATGAAGTACAATGTTCCAATAAGAACAAAATGACTATTTCCTTCAAAGGCCACATATAAATTATCATTAATCAAAATATAAATGACACTTCAACTGCATGTACTTAAAAAAAAGATACAACTTGTTTAAAATAAAATAATTTACATTTAAGTGCATAAATTTTGATTATTTATAATGTTGAAATAATTATTAAATATAAGTAAAAATAAGATATTCAATTATTTGCAATGAAAGCAAATAAATATAAAAAGACAAAAAGTCAACAACTTAGAAAGGAATAAATAGATTCAAAATAAAGATGTGTATAAGAGACAGCTTTAGTCCTGTTAAATAAAACAGAAAAGGAAAAAGAATTATATATTGTTATCATTGTTTAAACAAAAAAGCAAACTAGTTATTTTTGAAAGGATATTCTTTTCTTAGGCGCCAACTGCAGCATATTTTGACTATACAGATTTTTTTATAAGGAACATTAAGTAATATAATGAGCAACTGCTCCAACATTGACTTTGCAGAGCATAGATGTCATTTGCAGACATCATTAAGGTGTGCGTGATTTAGAGTTAGTTTCTCCTAACTAGACTGTACTTGTTTTCCTACATAGTAAAATGCTTTGCATATTATATATTGCATAAGTCCTCATCCTACCACATGTTAATCAAAGCTTTAGCTGAAAATGCCAAAAGTAATGGGGAATTTATTTACAAGTGTTCTAGAATATAATAAAAGTTATTCACACCAGTACCATCTGTAACTAATATAGTAGTTTCTGCAGCTTTTATTTGTGTTGTATTTGGTCTCATAACTAGGTTGTCCATCCTATTATGGACAACAAGAACAGGAAATAATGATATCCTTGCTCCTATCTTTGATTCATGACTTAGATTCCAAACTGGAATGGACACAGCACTATAAGTTGGAAATTAAAAAAAAAAATTATGTGCAGAAAATATCAAGTTCTTTCACATTTGTTAAGGTTATTTACCATTTGTGAAGCTTTTTTTATTCAACTAAGTGTGTCTGGAATGGGTGAATTTAACTCAAATGATCATTATATCTACTACTGTGGGCAAGAATCCTTTAGAAGAAATGGAGTAGCCATCATAGTCAACAAAACAGTCTGCAGTACTTGGATGCAATCATCAAAACGACAGAATGATCTCTGTTCATTTCCAAGGCAAACAATTCAATATCACAGTACTCCAAGTCTATGCCCCGAACAGTAATGCTGAAAAAGCTGAAGTTGAATGGTTCTATGAAGAACTACAAGACCTTTTAGAACTAACACCCAAAAAAGATGTCCTTTTCATTATAGGGGACTGGAATGCAAAACTAGGAAGTCAAGAAACACCTTGAGTAACAGGCGTTGGAGTACAGAATGAAGCAGGGCAAAGGCTAATAGAATTTTCCCAAGAGAACGCACTGGTCATAGCAAACACCCTCTGCCAACAATACAAGAGAAGACTCTATACATGGACATCACATGGACTCTACAGATGGCCAACACCAAAATCAGATTGATTATATTCTTTGTAGCCAAAGATGGAGAAGCTTTATACAGACAGCAAAAGCAAGACTGGGAACTGACTATGGCTCAGATCATGAACTCCTTATTGGCAAATTCAGACTTAAATTGAAGAAAGTAGGGAAAACCACTAAGCCATTCAGGTATGGCCTAAATCAAATCCCTTATGATTATACAGTGAAAGTGACAAATAGATTTAAGGGACTAGATATGATAGATAGAGTGCCTGATGAACTATTGATGGAGGTTTGTGACATTGTATAGGAAACAGGGATCAAGACCATCTGCAAGAAAAAGAAATGAAAAAAAGCAAAATGGCTGTCTGAGGAGGCCTTACAAAGAGCTGTGAAAAGAAGAGAAGTGAAAAGAAAAGGAGAAAAAGAAAGATATACACATTTGAATGCAAAGCTCCAAAGACTAGCAAGGAGCGATAAGAAAGCATTCCTCAGTGATCAGTGCAAAAAGATAGAGGAAAACAATAGAAAGGGAAAGACTAGAGATCTCTTCAAGAAAATCAGAAATACCAAGGGTACATTGCATGCAAAGATGGGCTCAATAAAGGACAGAAATGGTATGGAACTAACAGAAGCAGAAGATATTAAGAAGAGGTGACAAGAATGCACAGAACTGTACAAAAAAAGATCTTCACGACCTAGATAATAACAATCTTATGATCACTCACCTAGAGCCAGAAATCCTAGAATGTGAAGTCAAGTGGGCCTTAGGAAGCATCATTATCAACAAAGCTAGTGGAGGTGATGGAATTTCAGTTGAGCTATTTCAAATCCTAAATGATGATGCTGTGAAAGTGCTGCACTCAATATGCCAGCAAATTTGGAAAATTCAGCAGTGGCCACAGGACTGGAAAAGGTCAGTTTTCAGTCCAATCCCAAAGAAAGGCAATGCCAAAGAATGCTCAAACTACTGCACAATTACACTCATCTCACACATGAGTAAACTAAAGCTCAAAATTCTACAAGCAAGGCTTCAGCAGTACGTGATCCGTGAACTTCCAGATGTCCAAGCTGGTTTTAGAAAAAGCAGAGGAACCAGAGATCAAACTGCCAACATCTGCTGGATCATTAAAAAAGCAAGAGAGTTCCAGAAAAACATCGATTTCTGCTTTATTGACTATGCCAAAACCTTTGACTGTGTGAATCAAAACAAACTGTGGAAAATTCTGAAAGAGATGGGGATACCAGACCACCTGACCGTCATCAGGAGAAATCTGTATGCAGGTCAGGAAACAACAGTTAGAACTGAAAATGGAACAACAGACTTGTTCCAAATAGGAAAAGGAGTACATCAAGGCTGTATATTGTCACCCTGCTAATTTAACTTATATGAAGAGTACATCATGAGAAACGCTGGACTGGAATAAGCACAAGCTGGAATCAATATTGCCGGGAGAAATAATAATAACCTCTGATATGCAGATGACACCACCCTTATGGCAGAAAGTAAAGAACTAAAGAGCCTCTTGATGAGAGTGAAAAAGATGGCTTAAAGCTTAACATTCAGAAAACAAAGATCATGACATCCAGTCCAATCACTTCATGGGAAATAGACGGGGAAATAGTGGAAACAGTGGCTGTTTTTATTTTGTGGGGCTCCAAAATCACTGCAGATGATGACTGCAGCCATGAATTTAAAAGATCTTACTCCTTGGAAGGAAAGTTTTGATTATCCTAGACAGTATATTAAAAAGCAGAGACATTACTTTGCCAACAAACGTCCATCTAGTCAGGCTATGGTTTTTCCAGTAGTTATGTATGGATGTTAAATTTGGACTATAAAGAAAGCTGAGCACCAAATAATTGATGCTTTTGAACTCTGTTGGAGAAAACTCTTGAGAGTCCCTTTGACTGAAAGGAGATCCAACCAGTCCATCCTCAAAGAAATCAGTCCTGAATATTTATTGCAAGGACTGATGTTGAAGCTGAAACCCCAATACTTTGGCCACCTGATGCAAAGATCTGACTGACTTGAAGATGTGACTCATTTGAAAAGCCCCTGATGCTGGGAAAGATTGAATGCAGTAAGAGAAGGGGACAACAGAGGATGGGATCGTTAGGTGGCATCACTCAATGGACTTGAGTTTGGGTAAACTCTGGGTGTTGGTGATGGACAGGGAAGCCTGGCATGCTGTGGTCCATGTGGTTGCAAAGAGTCGGACACGACAGAGTGACTGAACTGAACTGAAGTGTGTGTGAATATGTATGTTAGTAAGTGCATGTATGTGCATGCACAAGCACAGTAGGTCCATACGTAAATATATTGCTCACTAGGTTTTGAATGTTTAAAATTTGAAAATGATGGCCTATCCAGGCTACTATTTGAATTGAATGATTCACACTTAGTATCAAAGTTATAGGGTCAAAGGTGAGGGATATGGGGCCAATCAACTTTATAATTTACTTCTGTCTAAAGTTAAGAACACTTACTTAGAATAAAAAAAGTAAAATTCCTCAGGTAATCAAATAGCTTATTAGAGATTATCTGCTAATAATAAAACAACTTCTTGCCTATTTTGCCAGTACTCTTTTTGTATATATTAGTTTTGTCTACTTCCCAAGTTGAAAACTAGCTAAAACAAGGCAAATATCCAATTTTTTCTATACCTGCTTTATGTATATCTTCATAATGTAATGACTGAATGGGTCCAACTGAGTAATCTAGGATGCAAGGTTTTATATTCTCTGGTTAAGGAATTTCTTAGAATATTTCCTCTATACAAGATCGTGTTCAAATTTTAGATATAAGATCATTCTCCTCCCAAAATAAAATATTAGAAATACATCCAGCAGAGATAATAACAACAAAAACATAAGTTAACTTGTATCTCAAAGACAACAACAACAAAAAAACAATAATGTTAATAGTTATGTTTGTTGACCAGAAAATATATACTCTTCTTATCCTCACAATAACCCTGTAGTAATAGTATTAGTCTTGTTTGAAAGATAAAGATTACCCAATTTAGAAAGTTTAAATAACTGGTACTGAACCAAGCATTTACTGTTAGCTGGTAGAGTGTGTGTATGCATGCACACTAAGTCAGTTCAGTCATGTCTTACTCTGTGCAACCCTCTGGACTATAGCCCACCAGGCTTCTCAGTCCATGCGATTCTCCAGGAAAGAATACTGGAGTGGGCTGCCATGCCCTCCTTCAGGGGAATCTTCCCAACCGAGTAACTGACCCCCATCTCTTAAGTCTTATGCATTGTAAGGCAGATTCTTTATGACTAGTGCCACCTGGGAAGCCCAGTTTGTAACATATTTATTACTTAAACCTAGCTGATCCCCAAACCTGTGATGATGTACTAACAGTCTATTGATGCTTTTATATTTTTAAAGTTTATTATTCAAGTTCATTGAATTAGTTACAAATATCTATGCCTATTAAAAGGGAAGTCAGAGGATGAGATGGTTGGATGGCATCACCAACTCAATGGGCATGAGTTTGAGCAAGCTCTGGGAGATGATGAAGAACAAGGAAGCTCGGTGTGCTGCAGTCCATTAGGTCACAAAGAGTCGGATATGACTGAGGAACTGAACAACAACTTGACTATTAAAAAGTAAAGGTATTCATTATGTTATATGAATAATTATATTTTTATTATTTTCTTTTTACATATTAAGGGAGAACAATAAATTTTACTGTTCTTTATTCTTGTATTTAGTCAAGAAAAAAATAATTTAATTTATGACTCACGTAAATCAAGATGGTGAAGTAGGAAGACTCTGAACTCAACTCCTCCTAAAAGCACAACAAAATTACAACTACTCACATAGAAATGGAAATAATCTAAAGGCTTATAGAAAAGGTTTTCCACATTTGAGGATATAAAGAAGGAGACACAGTCACTGGGTCAGAGGGACAAAGAGGCAGCCTAGACAAGACCCATACACACGAGCAGAAGCAGGAGGAATATCACAACCACAGAGTTTCTCCTCATTAAGTGAGGGGTCCTAGCAGACATCTAGGAGGAATTTCTCAGCCAAGAAATTCAGCAACAGAAAGACCAGTCCCCAGATAGCTGAGGTTTGAAAAACAATGGGGCTTCAATCAGGAGAACCAGAGCATTATTGGAAAGAGAATGATATGGAAACATGTATAATATCATGTGAAACAAATCACCAGTCCAGGTTCAATGCGTGATATTGGATGCTTGGGGCTGGTGCACTGAGATGACCCAGAGGGATGGTATGGGGAGGGAAGGGGGAGTGGGGTTCAGGATGGGGAACACGTGTATACCTGTGGTGGATTCATGTTGATGTATGGCAAAACCAATACAATATTGTAAAGTAATTAACCTTCAATTAAAATAAATAAATTTATATTAAAAATTAAAAAAAATAAACAGCATGCTCAGAAATTCATGCTCTCAGGCCCAGTAAAGACCATGAGTTTGAAAGGTACTTGGATCAGATCCACATACTGATTTTGGTGAGCCTCCCATAGAGGTAGAAATTCTGCTGGGGACTGAGAGGATGGTATCAGTCATTTGGTATCTTATTTTACCATGTTGACACCAGTACCAGCAAGCCTATTAGTCATTCCTCTAGCCTATTAGAGGCCTGCAGCAGCCAGGCCTGAGGATGCATAGCCACGAGTGTGGGGAGACTGCCCCACCCACCAGAGAATCCAAGGAAGCCACATGAGACAGGGCATCTCAGTCAACTAGGCCTGGAGCCAACCTTCACTACCAGTGCTTCTATTGTATTTGGCCCCAACACAACAGATGGGTCCTGCAGCCCACATATGAGACACGCCTAGATTATTTAGCTGTGGTAGCCAGAGGAAATCATACTAATAGGTGCATTGGAAATCTTTACATAAGGCCATTCCTCCCATATCAAGAGGTAACAAACCTACCTAATACTTACAAATAAATACAGAGAATTAGACAAAATGAGACAGAGAAAGATGCTCCAAATGAAGGAATAAGACAAAAATCTCAGAAAAAGACCTAAACATGGTTAGAGAAAAAACAATCTACCAGATAAAAAGTTTAAGATAATAATTATAAAGATGCCCAATGATTTCAGAAAGAAATAAAACACAGCGAGAACTTCAACAAAGAGCTATAAAACATGAAAAAGAATCAATAAAGGGTGAAGAATACAATAACTGAAATTTAAATTATATTAGAGGAAATCAGTACTAGCTTAGATGTTACAGAACAGATCATCTATCTGAAAGAAAAAGTAGTAGAAATTAACCAAGCTAAAAAGGAGAAAATTTTTTAAATGAAGATAGTTTAAGGACATCTGAGACAATATCACATGTACTAATATTATAGGGATCCCAGAAGAAGAAGAAAAGAAATAGGCAGATAACTCATTTGAATAAATAATAGCTGAAAACGTCCTTACATCTGGTAAAGATAAAAGATAATACATCCAGATCTATTAAGCACAGAGAGTATCAAACAGGGTCATCCCCAAAAGGATCACACCAAGATCAATTGCAATTAAATGGAAAAAATTAAAGATAAACAAAATACTAAAAACAGCAAGGGAAAACAACTAGTCAGGTACAATGGAAATCCTATAAGGCTACATCGTCTGACTTTTATCATAAACTCTGCAGATCAGAAAGGAGTGGTATGATATATTTAAAGTGAAGAAAGGGAAGTAATTACAACCAAGAATGCTGTATCCACCAAGGATTTCATTTATATTTGAAGAAATAATAAGGGATACTACAGACATAAAAACATAAAAGAGAAAACAGCACTAAACCAGCTTTACAAGAAATGTTGTAAGGATTTTTACAAGGAGAAAAGAAAAAATAACAAGACATATGAAAAATATGAAATGGAAAAATTTCATTGGTAAGGGCAAACATGGAGTAAAAGTCGTAGATAAGCTACTTGTAAATGTAGTAGGAAGGTTGAAAGACAAAAGTAGTAAAACCGTCTATAGACACAGTCAATATTTAAGAGACACTAAAACATAAAGATCTTGAACTATCACATCAAAAACATAAAATGTTTGGGGAAAATTAAAAGTGTAGGGCAGTTTAAGACTGATTTTAATCTTAATCTTAAATTTAAGCTTAATCTTAAGCTTGAGTTTAAGAGCTCATCAATTTAAAACATGTACCAAAAATTTAAAGGATTTAACAGTAAACATTTGGTAACCACAAACCAAAAGCATATAATAGATACACAAAAATAGAGAGAAATTAATCCAAATATAGCACTTAAAAATTGTCATCAGATCACAAGGCAGGAGACCAAGGGAAGAATACAGAAACAAAGAAGAATGACAAAACAACCAGAAAGCAATCAACATGTGATCAATAAGTATATCTATCAATAATTATGGTAAATGCAAATGAATTAAAAGCTCTATTTAACACACCGAGTTGCTGAATGGAAGAAAAACCAAGACTTGTGTGTGTGCTGCCAACAAGAGACTCACATCAGATCTGAAGACACATACAGGCTGAAAGTGAGGAAAATGAAAAAGGCATTCTATGCGAATGAAACAAAAAATTAAAAGGCTAGGATAGCAATATTTATATTAGATAAAATAGACTTTAAAAGAAGGACTGTGACAAGAGAGTGCTTCCAAGGTGCCTTAGCTGTTAAAGAATCCGTTTGCAATGTGGGAGACCTGGGTTCAATCCCAGGGTTGGGAGGATCCCCTGGAAAATGGAAAGGTACCCACTCAAGTATTCTGGCCTAGAGAATTCCATGGACTGTATAGTCCATGGGGTCACGAAGAGTCTGACACCATTGAGCAACTTTCACTCAGGTAACAAGACACAAAAAGATGTTACAAAATGACAATGGGATCAATCCAAGAATAAGATATAATATTTGTAAATATATGTGTACTCAAAATAAGAGCACCTAAATACATAAAGCAAATATTAACAGATTTAAAGGGAGACATTGACAGTAATAAAATAATATTAAGAAACTTTAACACCCCTTTTACATTAATGAAAAGATCATACAGAGAGTAAAATCAATAAAGAAAGATTGGCTTTATCTGATATATCAGTTGACTCAAGAAATATATAGACAATATTCCATTAATATGCATATTCTTTTTAAATATATGTGAAATTTTCTGAAAGATGGACCACATGCTAGGCCATAAAACCAATGTTAGTAAGTTAAATAAGAATAAAGGATATTAAGCATTTTGTCCAATGATAATGTTGTAAGACTAAAAATTAACTGTAGGGGAAAAAACTGGAAAAAAAGTTAAACTTCTGGAGTTTAAATGATATGTGACTACGGCAGTAAACAACAGATGGGTTGTTAAAAAATCAAGGAGGAGATTAGCAAACACCCAGAAACAAATGAAAATTAAAAGTCAACATTTTTAAATCAGTGTGAAACGTCAAATCCAGTTCAACAAGCGAAGCTTACAGAAATTCAGACATACCTTCTGTTCATTTGAGTTCAGTTGCTCAGTCATGTCCAACTCTTTGAGACCCCATGAACTGCAGCACCCCAGTCCTCACTGTCCATCACCAACTCCCGGAGTTCACTCAAACTCATGTCCATTGAGTCTGTGATGCAATCCAGCCATCTCATCCTCTGTCGTCCCCTTCTCCTCCTGCCCCCAATCCCTCCCAGCAACAGAGTATTTTCCAATGAGTCAACTCTTCGCATGAGGTGGCCAAAGTACAGGGGTTTCAGCTTTAGCATCATTCCTTCCAAAGAACACCCAGGACTGATCTTCTTTAGAATGGACTGGCTGGATCTCCTTGAAGTCCAAGGGGCTCTCAAGAGTCTTCTCCAACACCACAGTTCAAAACATCAGTTTTCCAGTGCTCAGCTTTGTTTACAGTCCAACTCTCACATCCATACATGACCACTGGAAAAACCATAGCCTTCACTAGATGGACCTTTGTTGGCAAAGTAATGTCTCTGCTTTTCAATATGCTATCTAGGTTTATCATAACTTTCCTTCCAAGGAGTAACCATCTTTTAATTTCATGGCTGCAGTCACCATCTACAGTGACTTTGGATCTGTTTCCACTGTTTCCCCATCTATTTCCCATGAA
>SJYR01000798.1:48690-59736 GCA_006410655.1 Kobus ellipsiprymnus
AACTTCAGTAATGACATTGCATTAATTGGACTTTATATTGGGTAATATTGTCACTGGCCTTCCCCAGTGGCTCAGATGATAAAGAATCTGCCCACAATGCAGGAGACACAGATTCAATCCCTGGGCTTGGAAATTCCCCTGGGAGAGGGCATGCCAACCCATTCCAGTGTTTTTGCCTGGAGAAACCCATGGACAGAGGAGTCTGATGGGCTATAGTCCACAGCGTCGTAAAGAGTTGGACACTACTGAAGTGACTGAGCACACACATAGTAATACCACTAGGTCATGCTTTCTGGTAGAGACTTGGAAATTTAATCTATTTCTGAAATAAAAATTGAGATCAGAGAGACTTGTTCTTCATGTAATTATTGTATTCTTTTTTTAGATTTAAACCAAGTTCTTCACTGAAAGACTATAGAAATGTATATTGTATCTATATAAATTTTAGAGAAAATGAAATACAAATTGGAGCAAGAATGTTAGAAACCTATAGCTACTAGAAATTTTGACTTGCTTCTCCTTATCTAACGTCAAGTTTTTACTCCTACTACAAGTCTTTATGTTATTTAATTATGTTTGCAGGCACATAGCTTTCTAGTTCCCTGGAGAAGGAAATGGTAACACACTCCAGTATCCCTGTGCTGAAGCATTTATGCTTTTGAACTGTGGTGTTGGAGAAGACTCTTGAGAGTCCCTTGGATTACAAGGAGATCCAACCAGTCCATCCTAAAGGAGATCAGTCCTGAATATTCTTTGGAAGGATTGATGCAGAAGCTGAAACTACAGTACTATGGCCACCTGATGGGAAGAACTGACTCCTTGGAAAAGATCTTGATGCTGGGGAAGATTGAAGGCAGGAGGAGAATGGGACGACAGAGAATGAGATGATTGGAAGGCATCACTGACAAGAAGGACATGAGTTTGAGCAAGCTCTGAGCGTTGGTGACAGTCAGGGAAGCCTGGTGTGCTACAGTCCATGGGGTTTCAAAGAGTCAGACACAACTGAGCAACTGAACTGAACTGATTTTTGCCTGGGAAATCTGTTTCCTCATGCTTTGAAATTCTAAATTTTAATCTACTAGACCTGCTTCCTAGTTACTAGATTATATTAGAATCTAAGGGTCTCCATTATTTTCAAATACCCGTATGCTTCTCTGTGAACTTAGGACTAGCTCTCTTGTTTTTCCAGCTATGCTCTATTGTAGGCACTGAAGCATTCATGTGCAGCAGCTATTCTCACATTTTAGTGTTTACAAATCACACTAAAATCACACATTTCTTACCTACAGAGATTCTGGCTTAAGAAGTTTGTTATGAGCAATAAAAGTGCACTTTGAAAATCTACTATGTCTTTTGTTGCCAATGACCTTGGGATACTCTTTGAGAAACATTGCATTATCTCTTGCCCTCAAATGCCACAATGTAGACTACTGCAGGCAGCCTTGGGAACTAGTTCTAAATTCACTGCTGATCTTGCCTGTTGCTTTCTGGGCCCCACCTCATAGCAACTCCCATAATTCACTACCTGAGCCCTAGATGTGCCTCTTAGCTGAGAATAGATGGATTAGGATAAGATGAATGGTTCTCTACTGTGTTCTGCCTTCTAAAATTCAGTGAAAAGGAAGATAATCTTCCAATAAGATGCTTTACCACCCACTCCTCTCATGATAGCTTTTTGTTTAACATTTCTTGAGTAAAAGACATGGAACAGAAGGGGAACTACATCTTCCTATCCTCTCTGGTATATCTCCCAGATTCCCTTATTTATAATGCTTTAGGGGATGAAGAGGAGACTTCTTTAACCTTATATGAGACCCTTCTATTTCAGCAGTATAGGTCAATTTCACACTTAATGAAAACTGTTTACTTCCTTCTATTTCAGTAAGTAGGCACTTGCTGTGTCTTCATGATTGAAGCTGACAGCAATTACTTTTTAAATGACCAAAAACAGTTTTTTAACAGTTTCAAATATATCTCATGTAACTTTTGAGCATTTATGCATAACTGTGAGCTTTCTCAGACACACTGAAATTATATTCATGTATATTATATTTCTAAATTTCCTAAATAAGTGTGTCTATCAGTATCACTAGAAATCAATTAAAAGACTTAAAAAAGAAGAAAGAACCCAGGGAAGGAACTAAGATTTATGTCTAGATACACACCTTTAGTATCTTTCCAGTAAAATAGTTCCATCATTTTAGAGGTCATTTCTTTAAAATGAAATAGAGTTGGAAGTGAAATACTGCTGTTAATAAAAAACACTGCATTTGTTAATAAAAATACTTGCTAAAAAATGGGATAATTTAGATCAGTGAGAAACTCAGTTCTATGTTGCTTCATTACACTTACTTCAGGAAGTGAAGAAGAAGATTATTCAAAGCCTTTGCTAGATCTTATGTATGCTGAACAGTTAGGTCCAGAGTAGATGGATGTTGGTTTGCTTGAGTTTGATAATTAATTATTAGATATGTGGAGAGTGATCAGGAGTCAAGAAGCTGGTTACATTTTTTTATAAGAACATGAAATTGAATTCCCAAGATATTATCTTAAGAAAGAGGTGATGAATGAGATAGAAAAATGTGAAAAGGATAAATAATCACAAGGTCACAAAATAACATGGGAAAAAATGAAATTCAGTAAGAGGAACAGAAATGGCCAAGGGATTTTTACAAACAAGGATTTAAGTTTCTCCTTAAGATATTGTTTTATAACCATTGTCTTAAAAGTTCCAATAAGTCAGTAAAACATGAGCTTCTTTTTAGTCTTTAGTTATGGCAAAGCAGTAAGCAACCATAAGATGAGAGCCTAGTAAAATCAAGCATTCAATAGGTGTTATTAATTTGAGAGAGAAGTATCTAGGAAACCTATAAGCTTTCAGTATTCTGAGAGATACTGAGGTAGACAGCATGTGGGATTTCCCATAAGTGATATGTGAATTTAAATAATTTTCACTTCAATAAAACTGAATGTATAAATTCTAGTGATAAAACAGGATTTCTAGGCAACTGCTGATTATGTGCATTTAGCAATACAGTTCCTGTTTTACAGGTTTGTTTTGTAGCTCAACAATATATTGTATATGAACCTATGCTGTACTCTGTAAGGGTATACACAAATATATTTATAAAGCCATCATAATAGCTCATCATAGCAGAAAAGGCTTGTGATTACAGAAAAGAAATTAGTAAACACACTTCATTGCAAGACATTCTAAACAATTAAATCTAGACAAGTTTTTTATTTTCTTTTTTGTGTTTTTAATAGTTTTCTACATCAACTTAGAAAAAAATGTATATAATAAGAGTACAAGTGCATAGAAAACTTTACAAACATTGAACATGAGTTTAAGGGAGTTCATTAACCATTGTTGTATCTTTAGAGTCCAAAGTAATCTTAAAACAGTCTAAGTCTAAAACTCTAAAGACAGTGATAGGAAACCAAAATAAATTAATTATCACTGACTCAAAACAAGACTTCTATCTGTTGCCATTTCCATATAGATTGAACATATTGTTACATCAAAGATACAGGTCATGCACTATGACTTGAAGTTCAATTTTCATGACACAGTCAGCTTTAAAAATGCCTATTAAAGGTTTTCAAATGGGTCAGAGTCAACTGCTAGCATGCTGCTGCTGCTGCTGCTCCTAATCACTTCAGTCGTGTCCGACTCTGTGCGACCCCATAGACGGCAGCCCACCAGGCTCCCCCATCCCTGGGATTCTCCAGGCAAGAACACTGAAGTGGGTTGCCATTTCCTTCTCCAATATATGAAAGTGAAAAGCGAAAGTGAAGTTGCTCAGTCGTGTCCAACTCTTAGCGACCCCATGGACTGCAGCCCACCAGGCTCCTCCGTCCATGGGATTTTCCAGGCAAGAAAACTGGAGTGGGATGCCATTGCCTTCTCTGAACTGCTAGCATATTGCTTTGTTAATGTAGATTTTTAGATTGTTATCTATTGATGGTACAACAATAATAAATTACAATAAATTTTCAAAAGACAAGAATATCAGAGAAGATTTTATGTCAAAGAAGATAAAGTTTTAAATAAATACTTTGAGTTTCCAGTACTTTAATATGAGAATAAAAGTAGAAGTAAGATTTATATAAAAGTATCTAATGAGACTGATTAAGTTATGTGAAGCTTATATATTTTTATAGCTAGGAGTAATAATTTAAAAACTTAGGTTCAAAATACTCTAAAATATATAAATTATTTCAGAACAGACTTGAGCTAAACACCAAATTTAATTTAATTTATACTTGTATTTATCAGGGGCTTCTCTCATAGTTCAGTTAGAAAAGAATCTGCTTGCAATGCAGAAGTCCCTGGTTCAATTCCTGAGTCTGGAAGATCCACTAGAGAAGGGATAGGCTACCCACACCAGTATTTTTGAGTTTTCCTTGTGGTTCAGCTAGCAAAGAATCTGCCTGCAATGTGGAAGACCTGGGTTCAATCCCTGGGTTAGGAAGATCCTCTGGAAAAGGGAAAGGCTACCCACTCCAGTATTCTGGCCTGGAGAATTCTTTGGAATGCAAAGAGTGAGACATGGCTGAGCAACTTTCACTTTACATTTATGCATTTGAGTAATTTTTAAAATGATTTTTGTTGTGGACCATTTCTAAAGTCTTTATTTAATTTGTTACAATGTTGCTTTTGTCATGTGTTTTGTTTTTGGTGTGGAAGCATGAGGGCTCTTAGCTGCCTGACCAGGGATCAAACTCTCATCCTCTACTTTGGAAGGGGTACTCTTAACCACTGGACTTTCAGTAAGTCCCTGCATTTGAACATTTTGTTACTTTTTTGGTATGCCATGCACCTCACAATAGTTTTATTACTTTACTGCTTAAGATTGCAATGAATTTTCTCCACTATCTATATATACAAATAGATGGTTTTATGATAGGATATAGATATCATAACTTAAAAATTAAGAATTTTATCTCCCCATTTTGTCACCTCAGACTAATGTATAATAATGCTTTAATGAATACTACTTAATAATTCTCAACTTTGACACACAAAAAAGCTTATATATTTCTGGAAATATTTCTAAAAATGTTTTATAAAATATGTTTTAAACACTTGACTATGATTTTAAAGATAAATTAATGTTTATAAAAGGTATAACCAACAAGTAGCAGATGAGTTTAAATATCAAATTCTTCTGCTGATCTCTCTAGTAAGGAAGCTCAAACTCTAAAAATATAGAGAGGAGAGTCATAATACTTAAAACATATATACATAAGAGAAACTATTGAGAAGCTCTTCTCAATCAACAGTCTATTCTTCCTTAAAAGTGCTTCTGACTCAGCTTTAACAGCACTTATTTTCCCTGCACTCAATGAGAAGCAGGCAAGTGCAATGACTAAGAGTTTAGCATCTAACTTCAGCAATCCTATCTTTGAATCCTTACCCTGGCCTAGTGATTTAAGCAAGATACTGAATTGTTCTGTGCTTGAGACAGTGTCTTAAATCAGATACTGACTTAACTTTGTGTGTGTATATATACTCAGTGTTGTCTGACTTTTTGAGACTCCCCATGGACAGGAGCTTGTGGGGCTTCTCTGTCCATGGAATTTTCCAGCAAGAATATTGGAGCAGGTTTCCATGTCCTTCTCCAGGAGATTCCCCAACCCAGGGATCAAACACATGTCTCTTGCATCTCCTGCATTAGCAGGCAGGTTATTTACAATTTGAGCTACCAGTTAAGCCCCAATAGGTTAATTACAAACATGTGTGTTAGTCAGTCTCATGTCCAACTCTTTGTGACCTCAGGATTAACCCCTCCAGGCTCCTCTTGCCTGGAATTCTCCAGGCAAGAATATTGGAGTGAATAGTCATTCCCTTCCCCAGGGGATCTTCCCAACCCAGGGACTGAACCCAGGTCTCCTGCATTGCAGGCAGATTCTTAAGCATCTGAGTCACCAGGGAAATCCATGACTTAACTTTAGCACCCAAGTATTTTGAAGTAGAATTTTTGATTAGGCATTGTCCATGTTTTATTAATTTTTGTATTTTCTGAACTTATTGGGCAAAAAGAAGAAAAAGAGGAAACCAGGAGAAGTAGAGAGTAAGAGAGAATAGAAAAGCCAAGTTCATTTTGATTATACAAATTTCCACTGTGAGTGCTGAAGAGTTTGCTAAAAGTTGAGCTAGGATATGATTCTGGGTGCATTAGCATGAAGATAAATTTATGGTTATTAGGGCACTGAAGATCCATATCCTTAATTTGGGATTCATAAATTGACCCATAGTGTTAATTCACAGATAAAAGAGGGTCTTTAGCTCTGATTAGAACACACATTATAACTCAGAGCCTGCAGTTAGGGGAAAAAACCCCCAGAATTAGCTTTAGAATTAAAACTGACCTGAAAGTTTTAGATTTGCCAAGAAAACAATGTTTGGATCATTGAAGAGTTTCAAAAAATAAAAATAAAAAGGCAGAAAAAAAGCAAATTTACTGTTGAGTAATTCTTGAAATGGAAATATCTTTCCTTTTCTCTTTTGCTTTCCGATTCTCTTCTTTCACAGCTATTTGTAAGGCCTCCTCAGACAGCCATTTTGCTGTTTTGCATTTCTTTCCCATGGGGATAGTCTTGATCCCTGTCTCCTGTACAATGTCACAAACCTCTTTCCATAGTTCATCAGGTACTTTGTCTATCGGATCTAGTCCCTTAAATCTATTTCTCACTTCCAATGTATAATCATAAGGGATCTGATTTAGGTCATACATAATGGTCTAATGGTTTTTCCTGCTTTCTTCAATTAAAGTCTGAATTTGCCAATAAGGAGATCATGATTTGAGCCACAGTCAGCTCCTAGTCTTGCTTTTGCTGACTGTATAGAGCTTCTCCATCTTTGGCTGCAAAGAATATAATCAATCTGATTTCCGTGTTGACCATCTGCTAATGTCCATGGTAGAGTCTTCTCTTGTGTTGTTGGCAGAGGGTGTTTGCTATGACCAGTGAATTCTCTTGGCAAAACTCTATTAGCCTTTGCCCTGCTTCACTCCATATTCCAAGGCCAAATATGCCTGTTACTCCAGGTGTTTCTTGACTTCCTAGTTTTGCATTCCAGTGTTCTATAATGAAAGGACATCGTTTTTGGGTGTTAGTTCCAAAAGGTCTTGTAGGTCTTCATAGAACCATTCAACTTCAACTTCTTCACTGTTACTGGGTGGGGCATAGGCTTGGATCACTGTGATATTGAATGGTTTGCTTTCGAAATGAACAGAGATAATTCTGTCATTTTTGAGACTGAATCCAAGTACTGCATTTTGAACTCCTTTGTTGACCAGGATGACTACTCCATTTCTTCTAAGGGATTTCTGCCCACAGTAGTAGATATAATGGTCATCTAAGTTAAATTCACCCGTTATGGTCCATTTTAGTTCACTGATTCCTAGAGTTGATGTTCACTCTTCCCATCTGTTTGACCACTTTCAGTTTGCCTTGATTCATGGAGCTAACATTCCAGGTTCCTATGCAATATTGTTTTTTTACAGAATTTGACCTTGTTTCTATCACCAGTCACATCCACAACTGGGCAAGAATACACAGAAGAACTGGACAAAAACGACCTTCATGACCCAGATAATCACAATGGTGTGATCACTCACCTAGAGCCAGATAACCTGTAATGTGAAGTCAAGTGGGCCTTAGAAAGCATCACTATGAGCAAAGCTAGTGGAGGAAATGGAATTCCAGTTGAGCTATTTCAAATCCTGAAAGATGATGCTGTCAAAGTGCTGCACTCAATATACCAGCAAATTTGGAAAACTCAGCAGTGGCCACAGGACTGAAAAACGTCTGTTTTCATTCCAATCCCAAAGAAAGGCAATGCCAAAGAATGCTCAAACTACCGCACAATTGCACTCATCTCACATGCTAGTAAAGTAGTGCTCGAAATTCTCCAAGCCAGGCTTCAGCAGTATGTGAACCATGAAATTCCAGACTTTCAAGTTGGTTTTAGAAAAGGCAGAGGAACCAGAAATCAAATTTCCAACATCTGCTGGATCATCGAAAAAGTAACAGGGTTCCAGAAAAACATCTATTCTTGCTTTATTGACTATGCCAAGGCCTTTGACTGCATGGATCACAATAAACTGTGGAAAATTCTGAAAGAGATGGGAATATCAGATCACCTGACCTGCCTCTTGAGAAATCTGCATGCAGGTCAGGAAGCAACAGTTTGAATTGGACATGGAACAACAGACTGGTTCCAAATAGGAAAAGGAGTATGTCAAGACTGCATATTGTAACCCTGCTTATTTAACTTCTATGCAGAGTACATCATGAGAAATGCTGGGCTGGAAGAAGCAAAAGTGGAATCAAGATTGCCGGGAAAATACCAATAACCACAGATACGCAGATGACACCACCCTTATGGTAGAAAGTGAAATGGAACTAAAAATCCTCTTGATGAAAGTGCAAGAGGAGAATGAAAAAGTTGGCTTAAAGCTCAACATTCAGAAAACTAAGATCATGCCATGTGGTCCTGTCACTTCATGGGAAATAGATGGGGAAACAGTGGAAACAGTGTCAGACTTTGTTTTTGGGAGCTCCAAAATCACTGCAGATGGTGACTGCAGCCATGAAATTAAAAGACACTTACTCTTTGGAAGGAAAGTTATGACCAACCTAGATAGCATATTAAAAATCAGAGAAATTACTTTGCCAACAAATTTCTGTCTAGACAAGGCTATGGTTTCTCTGGTGGTCATGTATGGATGTAAGAGTTGTATTGTAAAGAAAGCTGAGTGCCGAAGAATTGATGGTTTTGGACTGTGGTATTGGAGAAGACTCTTGGGATTCCTTGGACTGCAAGGATATCCAACCAGTCCATCCTAAAGAAGATCAGTCCTGGGTGTTCATTTGAAGGACTGATGCTAAGGCTAAAACTCCAATACTTTGGCCACCTCATGCTAATAGTTGGCTCATTGAGTCTTGTTTTTATATCTGTTCAGCCAGTTTTTGTCTTTTGGTTTGGGCACTCAACCCATTTACATTTAAGGTAGTTATTGATAAGTATGATCCCGTTGCCATTTACTTCATTGTTTTGGGTTCGAGTTTATACACCCTTTTTGTGTTTCCTGTCTAGAGGAGATCCTTTAGCATTTGTTGGAGAGCTGGTTTNGTTGCCATTTACTTCATTGTTTTGGGTTCGAGTTTATACACCCTTTTTGTGTTTCCTGTCTAGAGGAGATCCTTTAGCATTTGTTGGAGAGCTGGTTTGGTGGTCCTGAATTCTCTCAGCTTTTACTTGTCTATAAAGCTTTTGATCCCTCCTTCATATTTGAATGAGATCCTTGCTGGGTGCAGTCATCTGGGCTTTAGGTTATTTTCTTTCATCACTTTAAGTATGTTTGCCATTCCCTCCTGGCTTGAAGAGTTTCTATTGAAAGATCAACTGTTAATTTTATGGGAATCCCCTTGTGTGTTATTTGTTGTTTTTCCCTTGCTGCTTTTAATATTTGTTCTTTGAGTTTGATCTTTGTTATTCCTCTGTCTCTTCATCTTGGTTATAATGCTGCATTTGGGGTGTCCTTTCTGTATTCTGGCAGTTTGTGGCGTTCTCTTTATTGCGGAGTTTCCTCGCTGTGGGTGGGGTTTTACAGGTGGTTTGTCAAGGTTTCTTGGTTAAAGAAGCTTGCATCGGTGTTCTGGTGGGCAGAGCTGGATTTCTTCTCTCTGGAGTGCAATGAAGTGTCCAGTAGTGAGTTATGAGATGTCAGTGGTTTTGGAGTAACTTTGGGCAGCCTGTATATTGGAGCTCATGGATGTGTTCCTGTGTTGCTGGAGAATTTGTATGGTATGTCTTCCTCTGGAACTTTTTGGCCCTTGGGTGGTGCTTGGTTTCAGTGTAGATATGGAGGCGTTTGATGAGCTCCTGTCATTTAATGTTCCCTGGAGCCAGGAGTTCTCTGCTGTTCTCAGGATTAGGACTTAAGCCTCCTGCTTCTGGTTTTCATTCTTATTTGTACAATAGTCTCAAGACTTCTCCTTCTATACAGCTCCATTGATAAAACATCTAGGTCAAAGATGAAAAGTTTCTCCACAGTGAGGGACACCCAGAGAGGTTCACAGAGTTACATGGAGAAGAGAAGAGGGTGGAGGGAGTTAGAGGTGACCCGAATGAGATGAGGTGGAATCAACAGAGGAGAGAGCAAGCTAGCCAGTAATCATTTCCTTATATGCACTCCCCAAGTGGACCACTCAGAGATGTTCATGGAGTTATACAGAGAAAAGAAGGAGGAAGGAGACAGAGGTGGCCAGGAGGATAAAAGAGGGGAATCAAAAAGAGAGAGACAGATCCAGCCAGTAATCAGTTACTCCTTCTATACAGCTCCATTGATAAAACATCTAGGTCAAAGATGAAAAGTTTCTCCACAGTGAGGGACACCCAGAGAGGTTCACAGAGTTACATGGAGAAGAGAAGAGGGTGGAGGGAGTTAGAGGTGACCCGAATGAGATGAGGTGGAATCAACAGAGGAGAGAGCAAGCTAGCCAGTAATCATTTCCTTATATGCACTCCCCAAGTGGACCGCTCAGAGATGTTCATGGAGTTATACAGAGAAAAGAAGGAGGAAGGAGACAGAGGTGGCCAGGAGGATAAAAGAGGGGAATCAAAAAGAGAGAGACAGATCCAGCCAGTAATCAGTTCCCTAAGTGTTCCCCACCATCTGGAACACACAGAAATTCAGAGTTGGGTAGAGAATAGAGGGGGTATGGAGGAGACACAGGCGACCTGGTGGAGAAAAAGGAGAGTCCAAAGGGGGAGAGAGCAGTCATGCAAGTAATTTAGCTCCCAAGTGAAAATGGGTACTGGAGATTGGGTTCTTAAAGGTACAAAATTGATAACAAATACCAAAAAGCAAAGATGAAAAATCTAGAGTAGAGTTTGGAATTTCAAAAATACAGTATTAAAGAAAAGAAGAAAAAAAAGAAAGAAAAAAAGTCACAAAATTATAAAATATATATATATATTAAGTTTGCTTTTAAAAAATAGGGTCTTATTTTTTTGCAAAGTAATAGGTTATA
>SJYR01000798.1:72549-82911 GCA_006410655.1 Kobus ellipsiprymnus
ATTTATTAATTTTACAAAGGTATTAGAGTATACATATTCCATATTCCTAGATTTATCCTGCTGCTCAAAGTCTTAATTCTTATAGTTAACATTTAGAATTCAGATAATTTTTTTTTTCCAAAAAATCCAAATAAATGAAAAAGTAAGGAAACCGGATTTTGTGTACCTGAATTTGTGTTAAGATCAAAATCCTCAGGATCTTTCCTCAAAGAAAACACGTTACCTGTCATGCTCCATGATAATGACTATGGCTTTGATTTGCTTCATTGGTGAGTTTGCTACACTAGGATAGTAAATCAACACAATTAATAATACTGATAAGTATATTGATTATATAAGAGAGATATCATCTCACAAGTCAAATTTATGTAATTGAGAGTGTCGAATTCACTTTTCTTATTTATTACTATAATAGAGGTATATTATGATGAAGATTTTAGAGTTCTGAAATGAATATTACAAGAGGACTTTTGTTAATAAAAGAAAAACATTGAATAATATTAAATATTAATAAATGTTTGAAGCATTTAGTAGAAAATATTGATAGCTAAATGATTCTATAAGAACAAGAAAAATATGAGTACATTAATAATATTAAAAGTATAAGTAGAAATAAGTGCTAAAAATGATGCCATAAATTTAAAACATCCAAAATATTGAGAATGTACAAATTCCAATGGGCTCAAAGGTAGTTAGCTTAAAAATTGAAAGGAACATACCATTGCAAACTGTAACACTGAGGCTCATCTAGACCTAGTCAAAGAATGAAATAAATGAGTTCATTTTCAAAACTACCATGCAGTCATTTGTTCATCCCTATATAGCATGGCATCATCTATGCAATGGACATTAACTTGGGTAAACTCTGAAAGATGGTGGAGGACAGGGAGGCCTGGCGTGCTGCAGTCCATGGGGTCAAGAAGACTCGGACGAGGCTTGGCAACTGAACCAACAGTTATTAGACCGGCATGTCCTATGGAGCTGTGCATTTTTATCCCCATTATGAAGCTAACTGCACAGCATAAAACTGGTGTGTTTAATCTATGTTAAAGTGAAGTGTTAGTTGCTTAGTCATGTTCAACTCTTTGCAATCCAATGGAATGTAGCTCACCAGGCTCCTCTGTCCAGGGGATTTTCCAGGGAAGGATTTTGGTGTGGGTAGCCATTCACTTCTTCAAGGGATCTTCTTGATCCATGGACTGAACCCTGGTCTCACCCATTGCAGGCAGATTCTTTACCATCTGAGCCACCAGGAAAGCTCAATACTTGATAATAACTGGATGAATGTCATCAAAGTATTATGGTTTTACTATCATTTGTATTGTACAATACTTTCTGAAACTACCTACAGACTTCTCTGTGCTACTAAGACTTAATTTTTTTATCTATTTCCCCTTGACTTTAATTTAGAAAAAAAAGGTTAGATAATTTGATATAAGATATAAATGGCTAGGTTGGTTTTAGTATGCCAGTGTTTCCAGAGGAAAGAGGTCATATTGTATATACCTTTCTATTCTCAAAGAAATTTGGTTCAAGAAGAAAATAGGATGATTGAAATAAATAGTTGATATTATAATTCTATGGACTGCAATGTATGAGCTACCAGCTACATTCTAATCCACCAACGTCTGTCCATGTATCTATTTTTTGTCAAATGGAGATTGTTCCCTCACTGAGTACTTTTATAATAATGGAATAAGTTTATAAATGAAGTACTATTTATTATTTAACGATTGCTTACCTTTAAATGTCTGCTTTAATTTAAAAATACTTTTAAAGTGTAAGTTCATTCTAACAAGGAATTTTCAAGATATTCCATATTCTACAATAAAATCAATTTATAAACTTACAATTGACCCTTAATTTACATAGTGTGTGTTCCCTAAAGTAATCAAACATTTTTGAGCATTTCTATTTTTGCAACTGGTTTGTTTTCAATATGCCAAATAACTTCCTATAATTAAGCTTTTAAGCACTGGGTTATAGCTTTCAATTTGTTCTTTGAATTTACTATTAGCCAAAGAAGATAGCATATTCACTTAAGTACTCTAGAAAAAATATATACTGACTGAAAAATATTCTTCAGGAAAAAGGTAAATTTAAGTTTATCTAAATGATTTTAAATGTTTATAGTTATTCAACTTATAAAGCTTTACAAGTTCCAAGCAGAGTGCCATGCTACATTAAAAGATTTTCTAACGAAGAAAATACTTATCTGAGTTGTAATAGCATTCAAAGAACAAATAATGTAAATAAATATATAATTGGAAAATTATCTTTAGATAAATTATAATCTCCTTGAAGTTCTCTTTCATTTTTTTCTAAATCTCAGACTAGTGGCACAGAATGGGTTTTGAATAATTTATTAGCTGGCAATTAAAGTTGATTGTTGTAACTACTCATGTTAGTAAACATTAAAAGTGAGATAAATCAAATAGTCAGGAGAAGGTTAAGTACCTTTTGAAACACAAAATATATTTATCAACTCAACATTATGAATGTTGAAACTATCAAATTTATTTTAAAATAAAGACTCAAAGATGGGCATTTAAGACTACTTTTTTTTTCCAGTTACTTGAGCCCAATCATATAAACTCAGTTTTGGAAGAAACTGGTACATATTTGTTAATAAAAATGAATACATGCATATGCATATGTATGCAGAAACACTGATAACAGCTTACAAATATGTTCTAGTATGGTATTGAGTATTTTCTATGTATCTACTCATTTAATTAATACTATAAATTTATATATTAGGTATACTCTTCTATTCCTATTTTTCATATGAAGGAAATGAGACACAGTAGGGTAATTTACTCTAGAACTCACAACTAAAATATGTTTTTAAAAGGTTGGTCGTCCTTATCTGGTACTGGATTTTTCACTTTCATTTACTTTCATGCACTTCAGTGTTCAATGCAACACTACAATAGCCAAGACATGAAAACAGCCTAAATGTTCACCAACAGATGGATGGATAAAGATGAGGTATTTTTATATGAAGGAATATAATTCAGCCATAAAAAATGAAACAATGCCTTTTGCAGCAACATGGATGGATCAGGAGATTATCATATTAAATAAGTAAGCCAGACAAAGACAAATACCATATGATATCACTTATATGCAGAACCTAAAATAAAAGAAAAAAAAAAAAAAGATACAAATGAACTTATATAGAAAACAGAAATAGACCCAGAGACATAGAAAACAAACTTAAGTTTACCAAAAGAGAGGAAGTGATGGATTAGGAATTTTGGATTAACATTTACACACTACTGCATATAGAATAGATAACCAACGAGACCTATTGTATAGTACAGGGAACTATACTCAGTACTTTGTAATGACCAATAAGGGTCTTCCCTTGTGTCTCAGATGGTAAAGAATCTGCCTGCAATAAGGGAGTCCCAGGTTCGATCCCTAGGTTAGGAAGATCCCCTGCAGAAGAGAATAACAATCCACCCCAGTGTTCTTGCCTAGAGAATTCCATGGACAGGGGAGGCTGGCAGGCTTCAGTCTATGGGGATGCAAAGAGTCAGACACGACTGACTGTCAAGAATTTTACTTTCATAAGGAAAATGAATATATATATATATATATATAACTGAATATAACTGAATATATATATATATATATAACTGAATCACTTTGCTGTACACCTGAAACTAACACTACTTCATAAATCAGCTATGTTCAATTAAAAAAAAAAGGAAATAAAATCTTTTAGTGCTTCCTTAGAAACGAAAATTCCACGGGAATCTTTTGTGTCCCTTACTGTCCATCATAACACAAAACATTTCATGGGAAATATGGTACAAACTTGATATGAACCAGAACCATCGCTAATTAAATAACTCTTCTTTAAATCAAAAGGCTCTACATGAATAATACACTCATTCAATGTCTCTAAATAAAAATTCTGGTCAGTTGGGTTTTCGTGAAAATTAAATAAATGTTTGTCTACTATTTGATTCATTTCTTAGTTGCATGTTTTTTTTTTTTGTTTTGTTTTTTAATTTTTATTTTTACTTTATTTTGCCTTACAATACTGTATCGGTTTTACGATACATTGACATGAATCCGCCACGGGTGTACATCACTTCCCAATCCTGAGCCCACCTCCCACCTCCCACCCCATATCAGCTCTCTGGATCATCCCCGTGCACCAGCCCCAAGCATCCTGTATCCTGTATCGAACATAGACTGCTCATTGCTTACATGATAGTATACATGTTTCAATGCCATTCTCCCAAATCATCCCACCCTCTCCCTCTCCCACAGAGTCCCAAAGTCCATTTTACACATCTATGTCTCTTTTGCTGTCTCGCATACAGGGTTATCATTACCATCTTTCTAAATTCCATATATATGTGTTAGTATGCTGTATTGGTGTATTTCTTTCTGGCTTACTTCACTCTGTATAATAGGCTCCAGTTTCATCCACCTCATTAGAACTGATTCAAATGTATTCTTTTTAATGGCTGAGTAATACTCCATTGTGTACATGTACCTCAGCTTTCTTATCCATTCATCTGCTGATGGACATCTAGGTTGTTTCCACGTTCTGGCTATTATAAACAGTGCTGCGATGAACATTGGGGTACATGTGTCTCTTTCTATTCTGGTTTCCTCGGTGTGTATGCCCAGCAGTGGGATTGCTGGGTCATAAGGCAATTCTATTTGCAATTTTTTAAGGAATCTCCACACTGTTCTCCATAGTGGCTGTACTAGTTTGCATTCCCACCAACAATGTAAAAGGGTTCCCTTTTCTCCACACCCTCTCCAGCATTTATTGCTTGCAGACTTCTGGATCGCAGCCATTCTGACTGGTGTGAAGTGGTACCTCATTGTGGTTTTGATTTGCATTTCTCTGATAATGAGTGATGTTGAGCATCTTTTCATGTGTTTGTTAGCCATCCGTATGTCTTCTTTGGAGAAATGTCTATTTAGGTCTTTGGCCCATTTTTTGATTGGGTCATTTATTTTTCTGGAATTGAGCTGCATAAGTTGCTTGTATATTTTTGAGATTAGTTGTTTGTCAGTTGCTTCATTTGCTATTATTTTCTCCCATTCAGAAGGCTGTCTTTTCACTTTGCTTATATTTTCCTTTGTTGTGCAGAAGCTTTTAATTTTGATTAGATCCCATTTGTTTATTCTTGCTTTAATTTCCAGAATTCTGGGGGGTGGATCATAGAGGATCCTGCTGTGATTTATGTCGGAGAGTGTTTTGCCTATGTTCTCCTCGAGGAGTTTTATAGTTTCTGGTCTTACATTTAGATCTTTAATCCATTTTGAGTTTACTTTTGTGTGTGGTGTTAGAAAGTGATCTAGTTTCATTCTTTTACAAGTGGTTGACCAATTTTCCCAGCACCACTTGTTAAAGAGATTGTCTTTACTCCATTGTATATCTTTGCCTCCTTTATCAAAGATAAGGTGTCCGTAGGTGTGTGGGTTTATCTCTGGGCTTTCTATTTTGTTCCATTGATCTATATTTCTGTCTTTGTGCCAGTACCATACTGTCTTGATGATTGTGGCTTTGTAGTAGAGCTTGAAGTCAGGCAAGTTGATTCCTCCAGCTCCATTCTTCTTTCTCAAGATTGCTTTGGCTATTCGAGGTTTTTTGTATTTCCATATAAATCTTGAAATTATTTGTTCTAGTTCTGTGAAAAATACTGCTGGTAGTTTGATAGGAATTGCATTGAATTTGTAGATTGCTTTGGGTAGTATATTCATTTTTACAATATTAATTCTTCCAATCCATGAACATGGAATATTTCTCCATCTATTAGTGTCCTCTTTGATTTCTTTCATCAGTGTTTTATAGTTTTCTATATATAAGTCTTTAGTTTCTTTAGGTAGATATATTCCTAGGTATTTTATTCTTTTCGTTGCAATGGTGAATGGAATTGTTTCCTTAATTTCTTTTTCTTCTTTCTCATTATTAGTGTAAAGGAATGCAAGGGATTTCTGTGTGTTGATTTTATATCCTGCAACTTGACTATATTCGTTGATTAGCTCTAGTAATTTTCTGGTGGAGTCTTTAGGGTTCTCTATGTAGAGGATCATGTCATCTGCAAACAGTGAGAGTTTTACTTCTTCTTTTCCAATGTGGATTCCTTTTATTTCTTTTTCTGCTCTGATTGCTGTGGCCAGAACTTCCAGAACTATGTTGAATAGTAGCGGTGAGAGTGGGCACCCTTGTCTTGTTCCTGACTTTAGGGGAAATGCTTTCAATTTTTCACCATTGAGGATAATGTTTGCTGTGGGTTTGTCATATATAGCTTTTATTATGTTGAGGTATGTTCCTTCTATTCCTGCTTTCTGGAGTGTTTTTATCATAAATGGATGTTGAATTTTGTCAAAGGCCTTCTCTGCATCTATTGAGATAATCATATGGCTTTTATTTTTCAATTTGTTAATGTGGTGAATCACATTGATTGATTTGCGGATATTGAAGAATCCTTGCATCCCTGGGATAAAGCCCACTTGGTCATGGTGTATGATCTTTTTAATGTGCTGTTGGATTCTGATTGCTAGAATTTTGTTGAGGATTTTTGCATCTATGTTCATCAGTGATATTGGCCTGTAGTTTTCTTTTTTTGTAGCATCTTTGTCAGGTTTTGGTATTAGGGTGATGGTGGCCTCATAGAACGAGTTTGGAAGTTTACCTTCTTCTGCAATTTTCTGGAAGAGTTTGAGTAGGATAGGTGTTAGCTCTTCTCTAAATTTTTGGTAGAATTCAGCTGTGAATCCGTCTGGACCTGGGCTTTTGTTTGCTGGAAGATTTCTGATTACAGTTTCAATTTCCGTGCTTGTGATGGGTCTGTTAAGGTTTTCTATTTCTTCCTGGTTCAGTTTTGGAAAGTTGTACTTTTCTAAAAATTTGTCCATTTCTTCCACGTTGTCCATTTTATTGGCATATAATTGCTGATAGTAGTCTCTTATGATCCTTTGTATTTCTGTGTTGTCTGTTGTGATCTCTCCATTTTCATTTCTAATTTTATTGATTTGATTTTTCTCTCTTTGTTTCTTGATAAGTCTGGCTAATGGTTTGTCAATTTTATTTATCCTTTCAAAGAACCAGCTTTTGGTTTTGTTGATTTTTGCTATGGTCTCTTTTGTTTCTTTAGCATTTATTTCTGCCCTAATTTTTATGATTTCTTTCCTTCTACTTACTCTGGGGTTCTCCATTTCTTCCTTTTCTAGTTGCTTTAGGTGTAGAGTTAGGTTATTCATTTGACTTTTTTCTTGTTTCTTGAGGTGTGCCTGTATTGCTATGAACTTTCCTCTTAGCACTGCTTTTATAGTGTCCCACAGGTTTTGGGTTGTTGTGTTTTCATTTTCATTCATTTCTATGCATAATTTGATTTCTTTTTTGATTTCTTCTGTGATTTGTTGGTTATTCAGAAGTGTGTTGTTCAGCCTCCATATGTTGGAATTTTTAATAGTTTTTCTCCTGTAATTGAGATCTAATCTTAATGCATTATGGTCAGAAAAGATGCTTGGAATGATTTCAGTTTTTTTTTAATTTATCAAGGTTAGATTTATGGCCCAGGATGTGATCTATCCTGAAGAAGATTCCATGAGCACTTGAGAAGAAGGTGAAATTCATTGTTTTGGGGTGAAATGTCCTATAGATATCAATTAGGTCTAACTGGTCTATTGTATCATTTAAAGTTTATGTTTCCTTGTTAATTTTCTGTTTAGTTGGTCTATCCATAGGTGTGAGTGGAGTATTAAAGTCTCCCACTATTATTGTGTTATTGTTAATTTCCCCTTTCATACTTTTTAGCATTTGTCTTACATATTGCGGTGCTCCTATGTTGGGTGCATATATATGTATAATTGTTATACTTAGTTGCATATTGACTTGGGTGTAGAAATCTTCAATTCTTTCTTTAGGGAAAATTAAGGAACACCTCCAATAAAATTATTAAACTCCTTCAAAGTTTCAGAAATGTTGAAAATATGTTATTTGTGCTGATGCATGCTATTGCTATTGGTTTTCTGCTAACAAAAGACATGATTATTCTTTCCAGCCTGTTCTCTGCAATATAAAACTTAAACTATAACAATAATAGTAAAAAGCATTAATAATAATAATTTGGTAATGCAATAGTTGATAAAATGTTAATTACTCTAGAAGGTGATGGTGGTGTCCAGTAAATCTCTGTGTTTTCTATCACTTTAATTCACACTACCTAAAATTCTTCCACTAGGGCATGTATTTCTTTGTATTTTCCTGAAGTCAAGTCATTGAAATACACTTTCTTTTCTTGTGCTCCATATCAGAGTGTTGAGGAGTCAGTGCTACCTGTTAGCAGACTTCACCTAGCTGGTGAAAGTTGGTATACAAATTCCAGCTTTCAGTTCTCAAGCAGGATAGATCTCAAATGTGTGTTCTATGCAATCAATTTTGTGGCTCACAGTAATAAGCAGCTCAGTAATAGCTTATTCCTTTCCCTTCGGTTTGTCTAACTTACTTCCTTATCCTCTTTTCCAATTACTTCCTCTTGTCCAATTACTTGCTTGCAGTTGAATCCTTGCCTCAGGGACTACTCCTAACGAAACCTCTATTATTAGCATCTTTAGATTAATCTAAAAACAACATTCAGTTTAGACATATTAGACTTAGATTATTAGACTTGCATGGAACAGTACATCTCATCTGTTTCTGATATTCTGGGCAGATCCATAACTGCATAATCATGAGATATCTTTATATAACAAAAGTATGCCTTAGTCTGACCTTGCAAGAAAGAAATTTTCCATGATAACATTAAAATAAATAAATAATTTTATAAATATCATAGTACCTAAAAAACTCACTATCTTGCTTATATTTCTGTTTCAAAGGAATTCAGTAATGTGTATATGTCTGTATTTAGTGATATTTCATTCAGTTCTTTGGTTTATTTTTTGATCTATAGAATTTTAAAATTTATTCACTGATCTCTGTTGCTTAACATTTTCTCTTGGTATTTCACAGAAAAGCATGAAAAGTGACACTAGGAAATTATTAGCTCTGATACACATTTCTATGATCCTTACTTTTCTCCACACCACACACAATGTAATACAAGCACTGCATAAAATAAGTAACTATTATATGATAGGCTATATGTATTATATACATAATCTACTGGATCCTGATATAGACCTACAAAGTAAGTGTTGTAATTGTTTGATTTTTAGTTACTAAGTCATGCCCAACACTTTTGCCACCCATTCTTGTCAATTTTGACAAGGATACTGGAGTGGATTGACATTTCCCTACTCCAGGGGATCTTCCTGATCAGAGACTGAACCTGCGTCTTCTGCTTGGCAGGCAGATTCTTTACCACTTGGGCTGGGAAGCCCAAGTTTGTAATAAGACAGACAAAATCTGACTCCATCTTAGATTTATTTCTTTTACTTTAACCTTTATGATCTACTGCTTTTGCTACAAGTTAATAACTAAAAGAATGGTACCTATAGCCTGAAACATAAATAAAGGAATGTCCATTTTCAAGGCTTCAACCTTTTGCTTTTGCCAAACAGAGAATAACATTTGTGTTGTTGGTTTATAGGAACACTAATATCAGACCAAAGGATTCTGGCACCAAGAAGTTTGAAACAACCAACCACATTCTCTTCCATTTTAATATAAAAGAAACCTGAACTCTAACTCTGGTAAGATGGTTCTTTGGGACACTAATCCACCATCTCCTCAATCTCTTGGTTTTCTGGATAAAATTATTCAGAAACTGCTTGTCCAAACCACTTGTTGCTTGCCACTATCACTTGCCCTAACAATTCATCTCTCAATTTTTGTTATCATGTGGGAAGCAGTAAAATTAAAACTCAGCAATAATATTACCATTTCTATTTTATTTGCCAGGATACTGAACCTGAAAACATTGTGCAATTTGTCCAAAATACACACACACACATACACAAAATTGTGTTTTTTATTATGTTATAATCTATTAAACATAAATTTTACCGTTTTAACCTTTTATTTTTGCTAAATGATCCCCTTTATACTCGTGGTATTAAAATCAAGTATCAAATGAAATGTGATGTAGACTGAAGTATAATTCTGTTGGAAACTTACAACAAAATCTGCAGTTTTTAATTTTATTATTTCTCATGAAACCTATTTTTTCATGATTTCCTATGAAATTTTAGTACTGATTTTAGGTAAACTCACTAATTTTTTTTTATTTCTTACATAATACAAAATGATCACAGTAAACCTATTTCCATCTGTCACCATAAAAGTTATTACACTGATATTGACTATATTCCCTATGATGCACATTATATTCTCATGACATTTATTTTGTAACTGAAAGCTGGTACTTCTTGTTTTCC
>SJYR01000798.1:90727-111247 GCA_006410655.1 Kobus ellipsiprymnus
AAAAAGTGAATGACAAGAAATGCACATTAATTTTGAAGTGAAAACTGATGAAAATGACTGACTAAAAGGTAAAAATATTTGTGAAATTCTGTATAAAACATTAAGCATCAATGATAAAACATAAAATACTTGTGGCAGATTCATGTTGATGTATGGCAAAATCAATACTATATTGTAAAGTAAACAAAAAAGAAAGAAAAATAATACTCAGATATAAACATAAATATTGTCTAAATTTAAATATATTGGGAATATTTATATTTATAAAGGTTTCTCTAAAGTCTATAGATATTTTTATGAACAGGAAGCATACTATTTTCAAGGTACAGAAGACAAGATGATGTTTATGTCTAACTTAAAGAAACAAAGAACTAATATATGGGCTATAAGGTTATGGTAATGATAAGAAATGGAAACCTATGAAAAAGAAGTTTAGTTAATGTAAAACTTACAGAGGAAGTCATAGAATTAGTTTTAACATTATATTAATATGCCTAATTTCACACATATGTATATCAAATGTGTTCGTGTGTGTGTGTATATATGGATAGATAGATAGATAGATAGTTCAGTTCAGTTGCTCACTCATGTCCGACTCTGACTCCTTGAATGGCAAAACACCAGACTTCCTTGTCTATCACAGACTCCCAGAGTTTACTCAAATTCATGTCCATTGTGTTGGTGATAGCATCCAAACATTTCATACTCTGTCATCCCCTTCTTCTCCCACCTTGAATCTTTCCAAGACTCAGGGTCTTTTCAAATGAGGCAGTTCTTCCCAAAAGGTGGTCAAAGTATTGGAGTTTCAGCTTCAACATTAGCCCTTCAAATGAGCATTCAGGACTGATCCCTATAGGATGGACTGGTTTGATCTCCTTGCAGTCCAAAGGACTCTCAAAAGTCTTCTCCAACACCACAGTTCAAAGGCATCAATGCTTTGGCACTCAGCTTTCTTTATAGTCCAACTCTCACATCTGTATAGATGGACTAGATGTGTTTGTTGACAAAGTAATGACTAGACGGACCTTTGTTGAAAAAGAAATGTCTCTTTTTTTATATGCTGTCTACGTTGGTCATAAATTTCCTTCCAAGGAGTAAGTATCTTTGATATGGCTGCAGTTAACATCTTCAGTGATTTTGGAGCCCCAAAAAATAAAGTCTGCCACTGTTTTCACTGTTTCCCCATTTATTTGCCCAAAGTGATGGGACCAGATGCCATGATCTTCATTTTCTGAATGTTGAGCTTTAAGCCAACTTTTTCACTCTCCTCTTTTACTTTCATCAAGAGGCTCTTTAGTTCTTCTTCACTTTCTGCCACTTATCTTCACTTTCTGCCACTTATCTTCACTTTCTTTAACTTATCTGAGGTTATTGATATTTCTCCCGGCAATCTTGATTCCAGCTTGTGCTTCCTTCAGCCCCACATTTCTCATGATATACTCCACATATAAGTTAAATAAGCAGGGTGACAATATACAGCCTTTACGTACTCCTTTTCAAATTTGGAACCAGTCTGTTGTTCCATGTCCAGTTCTAACTGTTGCTTCCTGACCTGCATACAGATTTCTCAAGAGGCGGGTCAGGTGGTCTGGCATTCCCATCTCTTTCAGAATTTTCCACAGTTTGTTGTAGTGGCTCAGACTGTAAAGCGCCTGTCTACAATGTGGGAGAACAGGGTTCAATCCCTGGGTCGGGAAGATCCCCTGGAGAAGGAAATGGCAATCCACTCCAGTACTATTGCCTGGAGAATCCCATGGACAGAGGAGCCTGGTAGGCTACAGTCCATGGGGTCACAGAGAGTCAGATACGACTGAGTGACTTCACTTTCGCACTGTCATAAGCTTTGGTATAATCAATAAAGCAGAAATAGATGCTTTTCTGTAACTCTCTTGCTTTTTTAATGATCCAACAGATGTTGGCAATTTGATATCTGGTGCCTCTGCCCTTTCTAAAACCAGCTGGAACGTTTGGAAGTTCACGGTTCACATATTGTTGAAGCCAGGCTTGGAGAATTTTGAATATTACATTACTAGTGTGTGAGATGAGTGTCATTGTGTGGTAGTTTGAACGTTCTTTGTAATTGCCTTTCTTTGTGATTGGGATGAAAACTGACCTTGGCCAGTCCTCTGGCCACTGCTGAGTTTTCCAAATTTGCTGGCATTTTGAGTGCAGCACTTTCACAGCATAATCTTTCAGGATTTGAAATAGCTCAACTGGAATTCCATCACCTCCACTAGCATTGTTCATAATGATGCATCCTAATGCCCACTTGACTTCACATTCTAGAATGTCTGGCTCTAGGTTAGTTATCATACTCATCATGATTATCCGGGTCACGAAAATCTTTTTTGTCTAGTTTTTCCATGTATTCTTGCCACCTCGTCTTAATATCTTCTGACTCTATTAGGTCCATACCATTTTTGTCCTTTATTGAGGCCTTCTTTGCATAAAATATTCCCTTGGTTTTCTAAATTTTTTTAAGAGATCTCTTATCTTTCCCATTCTATTGGTTTCCTCTATTTCTTTGCACTTTTCACTGAGGAAGGCTTCCTTATCTCTCCTTGCTCTTCTTTGGAACTCTGCATTCAAATAGTTATATCTTTCCTCTTCTCCTTTGCTTTTAGCTTCTCTTCATCTCATAGCTATTTGTAAGGCCTCCTCAAAGAGCCATTTTGCTTTTTTTGCATTTCTTTTTCTTGGAGATGGTCTTGCTCCCTGTCTCCTGTACAATGTCACAAACTTCATCCCATTGTTCATCAGGCTCTCTGTCTATCAGATCTAGTCCCTTAAATCTATTTCTCACTTCCACTGTATGATCATAAGGGGTTCAATTTAGGTCATACCTGAATGGTCTAGTGGTTTTCCCTGCTTTCTTCAATTTAAGTCTGAATTTTGCAATAAGGAGTTCATGATCTGAGCTACTGTCAGCTCCCAATCTTGTTTTTGGTGACTGTATAGAGCTTCTCCATCTTTGGCTGCATAGAGTACAATCAATCACTCATCAGTATTGACCATCTGGTGAGGTCCATGTGTAGAGTCTTCTCTTGTGTTGTTGGAAGAGGGTGTTTACTATGACCAATACATTCTCTTGGCACAACTCTATTAGCCTTTGCCCTGCCTAATTCTGTACTCCAAGGCCAAATTTGCCTCTTACTCCAGTCTCTTGACTTCCTGCTTTTGCATTTCAGCCTCCTATGATGAAAAGAGCATCTTCTTTGTGTATTAAGTCTAGAAGGTCTTGTAGGTCTTCATAGAACTGTTCAACTTCAGCTTCTTCATCATACTGTTCAGGGCATAGACTTGGATTACTGTGATATTGAATGGTTTACCTTGGAAATGAACAGAGATCATTCTGTTGTTTTTGAGATTTCATCCAAGTACTGCTTTTTGGACTCTTTTGTTGACTATGATGGATACTCCATTTCTTCTAAGGCATTCCTGACGACGGTAGTAGATATAATGGCCATCTGAGTTCAATTCATCCATTCCAGTCCATTTTAGTTCACTGATTCTTAAAATGTTGATGTTGCCTCTTGCCATCTCATTTTGCTCCTTCCAATCTGCCTTGATTCATGGACCTAACATTTTAGGTTCCTATGCAATATTGCTCTTTATAGCATAGGAACTTGCTTCCATCACCAGTCACATCTATAACTGAGTATTGTTTTTGTTTGGCTCCATCTCTTCATTCTTTCAGGAGTTATTTCTCCACTGATCTCCAGTAACATACTGGGCACCTACCGACCTGGGGAGTTCATCTTTCTCTGTCCTATCTTTTTGCCTTTTCATACTGTTCATGGGGTTCTTAAGGTAAGAATAGTGAAATGGTTTGCCATTCCCTTCTCCAGTGGACCACATTTTGTCAGGCTATAGATATATATAGTTATAGATAGATACAGATAGACAAATAATCACCACTCAAATAAAGTTATATTAGCTTCTCAGAATCTTCTTTTTATATTTCTTCTAATCCTTTTCCCCATTTCATAGGGTTATCATTACTTTGACTTATAACAAGATAGATTAGTTTTGCTTATTTTTATATTGGATAAAAATTGATCAGCATACACTTTTTTTGAAAAATGTACAGTTCTTTCATTAAACATTTAATTATGAATTTCAACATAATTTTGCTGTATAGTGTTCTGTCTTTTAAATACATTACAATTTATTTATCCATTCAAACACTAGTGGATGTTTGGACAATTTCCAGGTTGGTGGCGTCTGTAAATAAGGGTACTATAGACACTCTAGTTCATATTTATATGTGTATAATATATATACATATTTACACACACACACCTGTGTGTGTGTGTGTGTGTGTGTACACACATTTATAATGCTTTGGGGCTTCCCTTGAGGCTCAGCTGATAAAGAATCCACCTGCCATGCTGGAGTATTAGGTTCTATCCCTGGGTCAGGAAGATCCCCTGGAGAAGAGAAAGGCTACCCACTCCAGTAGAGCCTGGATAATCCCACAGGCTGTATGTTTTTGGGTCGCAAAGAGTTGGACACGACTGAGTGACTTTCATAATAATGCTATTAGGCATATTACCAGGATTGTATATTTGATAAGACAACCACCATGAGTACTATTGATTGTAGTTGGTGGGATAGTAGAATCTATGTAAGAATTAATTATTGGGAATCATTTAGAAGGGTATCAGCAAATATGTAATAAATGCTTATTATTAGTAGTAGAAGTATTATGTCAAATTAACAGAACAAATGTCTTTTTGCAATATAGCAAAGAGGTTAAATATTTGAACTCTAGACATAAATAGACCTCAGTCAGACTCTTTACTGTGTCACTTCCAAGATGAGTGATGTTGAAGTAAAATATTTAATAATTGTCATTTTCCTTACCTCAGTGGAAAATTTACAAACCATAAATTGTTGTAAGTCATGAAGGATAAATTAAATATAAAGACTTAGCACAGCAATATTTGTAATGGATATTCAATAACTATTTGTATTAATTAGTACATTATGTAATTAATAGAGCAGCTAAGATTATTGTCATTTACTAACACTGTCTTTGTAATGTAAGGAGTTTAAACAGAGGCTATGCTTAATATTTTACTTCTATCTCTGAACACAAGGATGTGTTGTCCAAGAAACCAACTATCTCTTAGCAAATCAATGTCTCAGTTCCCTTCTAACTTGGAACTTTTTCAGAGGCCATGCTGGATCCCTTTGAACTTTTGGATCAGATGGTAATAACCAAGTACCAGAGAATTAATATAAAGTGACTAGAGTCAAGAACAATCTTATTTGTTTGACTTTAAAATGCATGAAAGACAAGATTGCTTATCATGCTGAAATTAATATGAAGTGAGTCTGAGAGTAGAGACTCAAAACACTCAGCATTACTGAGAAGTATATCCCAGGGCTTATAAGCTAATTAAAATTCTGCTTAAACTTATATTTCAAATGACTATATTTAAACTAAATTCACTTGATACAAAGATGCATAATTCTTTGTTTAACTAAAGCTCACTGTTGCATTTTCTCAAGGAAACATCCATAATGTGATGTTCTTTAGAACAAATCCCTGGGTTTTATTAAGGTACTAAAAATACCAATATATGTGACAGTGGATTTTCTAAGAGAAAGGGATTTTTTCTTTCTCCTTTACACTAATAAAAAATGAGGCATACATATTTCTTGAAGGAATTTGTGTGAAAAAAATAAACACAACTCCTAGAGTATATCTTATTTCTACAGCTGCCAAATCTTTCTATCAGCTTTCTCTCTGACAGAAATGCAGCTATTCCTAGATAAAGTTGGTTTTTAACTAAATATTCTGTCTTTGCAAGTGAAAAATGAGCCTATAGGAATACATTCATATCGACACATCAGAATTTTCTTTCTAAAATCGGCTACTAATGATTGATTGTTTGCACTAATCTTGTATACAAGGGTTAAGTAAGGGCTATTACAATATATTAGGCACAGACACTCTATGCTAATAATGGTTTTTGAAAGCACACAGGACATTAAAAAATGTCATAAAGAAGCTAGAAGTTCATGCATGGATTTCCAAGTCTTTGCCTAATAGTTTTATTTTAATTAATTTAACCCTACTTAAAGATAACTACAGAATGAAGCCACATGTCCACATTTTAGGAGTTATGCAATGTATGTCATGATCTTTTCTTAATGAATCCCTTGAGAATGGACCTATCCTAAGAAATGTCATGCCTGTTATTTTATTATAGTTTGTCCAACGTTAATGAGAAATTCTATAGGTAATATTTACCTCTTACAATAATAATAACCTATGACAACTATATTTCTTTGCTAAACAATAAAACTTAAAAGTTTTCCAATAATCCAATTCATTACTAAAAAAAAGCATCACAAAAAAATATTTCTTAAGGCTTACCACTAACTTTAAGATTTGGAAGTTGAGTAAATATAACATGAAAGATCCCTTATGCATATGTGAGGTTCTCTATTCTATGTTATTCTTCCTTCCTGGTCTTTTGGAGTAGATTTGAGAAGTGATCATATCTAAGGCCCAAATTTCCTATTTCTATGGCTCAGAGACTCTTAGAAAAAATAACATTTGACTCTTCCATCTTAATTCACAAGTGAATCCCGAGGAACCTAAACATCACCTCATCAAAGTTCAGTAAATGAAAAGTTCAAAATATTCCTTTTTCTCCCTCCCTCCCTCCCACTCATGGAATATTTTCAGCTTTATGCTTTATTTTTTTATTCATTTGTTCATCCATTCACTCATTTTTCACACCAACTCATCAGGTCATCGGGAAGCTCCTTTATCCAACACAGACAGCACTGGAAAGGAGAACTGCAAAGAGAAGAAGCTAATGTTTTATGACCTTCTCCATCTAAACTGAACTGTCACATGCAAAGAAGAATTAAGATTAATAGAGCTAAAGTTAGTAAAAATAGTCTCTTGTTTAAAAAACAGTGACAAAAGAGGCTCTTTCAAAGGAGAGATTACTTGAGGATTTTGTGGCCTAATAATGTATATACTAAATAATTTCTCTCTGATAATGTGTTGCTTCACATGGACAATAACTTAATCTGTATAAGCCATATATAATCTGATAATATAATTTGAAGCTTCCTCACAGATGTCAGTTCAGCTCAGTTCAGTCACTCCCTTGTGTCTAACTCTTTGCAACTCCATGGACTGCAGCATGCCAGGCTTTCCTGTCCATCACCAACTCCCAGAGTTTACTCAAACTTATGTCCATTGAGTCCGTGATGCCATCCAATCATCTCATCCTCCATCATCTCCTTCTCCTCCTGCCTTCAATCTTTCCAAGCATCAGGGTCTTTTCCAATAAGTCAGTTTTTCACATCAGATGGCCAAAGTATTGGAGTTTCAGCTTCAGCATCAGTCCTTCCAATGAATACTCAGGACTGATTTCCTTTAGGATTGACTGGTTTAATCTTCTTGCACCCCATGGGACTCTCGAGAGTCTTCTCCAACACCACAGTTCAAAAGCATCAGTTCTTTGGTGTTCAGCTTTCTTTATAGTCCAACTCTCACATCCATACATGGCTACTTGAAAACCATAGCTTTGGATGGACCTTTGTTGGCAAAGTGATGTCTTTGCTTTTTAGCATGCTGTCTAGGTTGGTCATAGCTTTTCTTCCAAAGATATAGCTTCACATTTTTTCCCAAATGACATTTTCCTGCTTATTATTTGTATAGAGTAGAAAACAAAATCATTGTTTATCACCTGCAGCTGAAGGAATATATTATGTATATTAACACTTAAAAGGATGTACATTTAATTACATTAAATGCACAAAATAATAGGCAATATCATTTTATATCACAAGAATCTATGCTCATACTCCTCAGAAAAAATAATTGTCATCTAATATATATATTTAATGTTTATATTGAAAATATTGGTCTTATGTTGGGAATGCATCTTATGAATATTAAGTATATCTGTTATATATGTTATGAATTAATTTTTTACCTATTCATCAAATGATGCCTCAGGAGTTTTCTAAATGAGAATTGGTGAGTATAGAAAGCAGACTAACTTCTCATCTGTTATTCTGAGTCAAATTGCATGGTATGTTCCTCTTTGTGATTAACTAGTGTTCTCTGGATATCCTGGAAAGGACATACATTTGTTTATTTTAATTGCACATGTAGAATGCTCTATCTCCAGACCTGAAATGTATAGCCTTACAAAATGATGTATTTATAATTAAGGGAATATTTTAAGGTTAAAACATATGATTCATCACCTCACAGCATTTGGTGTTTGTTTTTTGTTTGTTTGTTTGTTTTTTGGCCTCATCTGGAAGGTTTTTAGATGAAGTCCAGCTAATTGAGTTAAACAATCTCCACTCCTCTCCACTATCAGAGTGGTGTGCTGACAGTTTCCTTTCATTACACTCTGAATGTTGGCATGTCTGTCATGAGACATTAAGGATTCATGGATTCCCAAGAATTCCTTCAGAATCCTTTCTTTCTTCCTATAATGTCTGTTCTACTTGTCTCTGAGTTTCTGTACTAGTAAGATGATCACAGATGCCCTGCTGCTGCTAAGTCGCTTCAGTCATGTCCAACTCTGTGTGACCCCATAGACGGCAGCCCACCATGCTCCTCTGTCCCTGGGATTCTCCAAGCAAGAATACTGGAGTAGGTTTCCATTTCCTTCTCCAACAGATGCCCTAGATCCCACAATAAAAAAATATTTATCTGTAACTAAAAACATTGCCAAAGGAAGATGAGCTTCCAGAATTTTATGGACTTTAATGCCAAAATTATTAAAAGTAATACCAAATGCCAAGTTTTCCCTAATATCCATACACTAAGGAAAAAGCTTAAGAAAAAAACTTCCAAATATCATCCGTGTATTTAATTTGCAATAAAATAGGACATTTAAAGATAATTAGGTAAAAAATGCTCACATATAATAACTAAACCCACATAATATGAGGAAAGTTTAATGAAATAGGATATTTAGAAGGAATACATAACAAGGTATATTTAAGAAATATTCTATAATTGTTTTAATGTCAAAAACAATTCAATCACAGACACATACAAATTATTTGTAGTCCTTGCTTGATTGGGACAATATTGGGTGTGCTGATCAATAAGTAAAGGTAAATTATGTGAACTGTCTACTTAGACGTACCATAGTGTTTGAATGAGTTTTGATAAAATGAAAGAGGTACATAGTCATAATGCCCCCTGGCTTGTTTGTTGTTTTTCTTTTTTAAGTATACAACTTTGGAATGAAAAGAACAATTTTCAAATTGTTGTTTTATTTGTTAACTAACTATAACGCTAGAACTCAAGAAGGGTAGAAAGCAGTTGGGTATTACAGTTTATATTGGAGTTCTGAAAATTAAAATTATAAGCCATTTACCCTGTGATTATAGAGTCAGAATTTTAAAGAGCCACTTGTAGGACTCATCTGTTACAAATATCTTACCTTCAGACATAGAAAAGATATCAGAGAAAACAAATGAGATAATCTGTTAATGTGCTTTGCCTTAAACATGTGATAAGTACATAAAATATATTGGCAGTTAAAGAGTTATGAATTAACTAAAACCTGAATATCCTGATTTCTTATTAATTTTTTTATTCATGATATCATGAAATGATCATTTAAAAATTAAAATAAAAACCACTTGAGAGATGGGCAATTTGGTCCATCATGATCTCTATGGCGTTCTGGACCCATGCACCCACTCAGCGAGCCTTGCCAGTGGAGAAGACATTTGAGGAATTTGCATGAGATGGCTGTGCAGAATGAAGCTGGAGGAGCCTTAATTGTGCACAGAGATACTCCTGACAATAACCTAGATATTCCATTTGATTTCACAATGGAAAACTCTTAAGATGACAGAGACAATTGTTAAACAAACAAAAATACGACTTCTGCTTTATTGACTATACCAAAGCCTTTGACTGTGTGGAACACAACAAACTGTGGAAAATTCTTAAAGAGATGGGAATACCAGGTCACCTTACCTGCCTCCTGAGAAATCTTTATGCAGATCAAGAAGCAACAGCTAGGACTGGGCCTGGAATAGCAGACTGGTTCCAAATTGGAAAATAAATATATCAGGGCTGTATACTGTCACTCTGCTTATTTAACTTATATACAGAGTACATCCCAGGAAATGCTGGGCTGGATGAAGCACAAGCTAGAATCAAGATTGACGGGAGAAATAACAATAACTTCAAATGTGCAGATGACATCACCCTTATGGCTGAATGTGAAGAAAACCAAAGAGCCTCTTGATGAAAGTGAAAGAAAAGAGTGAAAAAGCTGGTTTAAACCCCAATGTTCAAAAAACAAAGATCATGGTATCTGGTTCCATCACTTCATGGCAAACAGATGGGGAAATGATGGAAAGAGTGATAGACTTTCTTTTGGGTGGCTCCAAAATCACTGTGGACAGTGAGTGTAGCCATGGAACAAAAGGATCCTTGCTCCTTGGAGGAAAAATTATAACAAATCTAGACACATATTACAAATCAGAGATATCACTCTGTTAGAAAAGGTCTGTAAAATCAAAGCTATGGTTTTTCCAATAGTCACATACAGATGTGAGAGCTGGACCATAAATAAGGCGGAATGTCTAACAACTGATGGTTTTGAACTGCAGTGCTGGAAAAGACTCTTGAGACTCCCTTGGACAGCAAGATCAAACCAGTCAATCCTAAAGGAAATGAACTCTGAATATTCATTGGAAGGACTGGTGCTGAAGCTGAAGTTTCAGTATTTTGGACCTCTGATGCGAAGAACCAACACATTGAAAAAGGCCCTGATGCTGAGAAAGATTGAAGAGAAGGGATCAAAAGAGGATGAGATAGTTGGATGGTGTCATCGACTCAATGGACATGAGTTTCAGCAAACTCAGGGAGATATTGAAGGTCAGAGAATCCTGGTGTGCTGCAGTTCATGGGGTCACAAAGATTCAGAAACGATTGAAGGACTGAACAACAACAACACCTACAATGGCATAAAGCAGAAGCTGTGCTTCTAATCCTGGATTTAGCCCAAAGGAAAAATGGATGGCTGCCCAACTCTGCTATCAACAAGGTTAAAGAAGTTGTACAAATACCTCCGATGAGAGTATATGATGTACCAAATTTTTATACAATATATATTGCAAATCCATTTGGAAAATATATTTAAGTATACACTACTAGGCCTTGCATGCACTGAAAGTCTGACAGCATACTGGAGGTCACTGAGGAAAAAAAAAATTGAAATAAAATTTGAAGAGACTACACCTGACAAACTTTTCATTCTTATAGAAGTGGAATGTTTAGGGGCCTGTGTAAACCCACCCATGGTTCAAATAAATGACAACTACTAGGAGGATCTGACACTTAAGGATTTTGAAGAAACTATTAATGAACTCAAGGCTGGCAGAATCCCAAAACCTGGGCCAAGGAGTGAATGCATCTCATGTGAATCAGCCAGAGGTCTTACCTCTTTGACTGAACCACCTAAAGGTCCTGGGTTTCTTGTACAACCATGCCTTTAATTTATACTTAACTGTATAGTTATTTCAACTGGAGAAATAAAGTATGAATCTCCTATCAAAAAAGGAAAAAAAAAAACACTTGGCAGAATAATTTGCAGAAAATTGAGGCACATATAGTAAGATTCTTAGTTCAGCATGCATAAAGAACATAATATTTTAAAATATTTTCACATTCAATCTGTCATTTGATCTATATCACCCCAACCACTGAATTTTCATAGAAAATTATTTTCTATGTATTTTAAATCTGATTTTTTAAGTCATAAGTCATTATCTCAAAATCTAAGCTTTATTCAAAAGAATTCCCAAATTTCCCAAATCCACATTTTAATATGAAGAACCAGACCTAAGATTCTTAAACTTATAACTTTACAACTTTTAGCAGTCATATAATTTAGCAAAACTGAGAACAGGGAGAGCCTTTTCTTTGCAGCAAGGTGGAGGACACCAGGAAGTGAAGCCAGAAAGGAAGTACAAGAGAGAAAGTACAACCAGAATTAGATTTGAAGATTCTGACTCGTGCCTTGATATAAAAATATTTGAATAGTATATTGAGGTCCAGTAAACACCTTGAACAGAGATATTTACCCTTCATGTAACTACCTTGTTTAAAAAGGAAAAAAAAGAAAGATCCTACAAGAAATCCCTAGATTGCTTGTAGCATCAGAAATGTATAGTGATCCTCAGGAAAAACATTCAGAAAGCCTTGTGTATTGTGTATAAACTCACTATACTGAAAAATAAGGGGAAAGAGTGAAGCATTTATCCTGTGCCTCCCTTATGAGCATTACTAATAACTATAAAATAGTAGATCAGAAGTTTCTTTTGTAGAAACATTTCACCTTTGTTCTTTTATTTCTGCTGTCTGTGTCATCCTTTACTTTTCATGACAGATAACAATCATATGTTGACATTTGAGGAGTTTTCTCAGTTTACTTCCTGCCAACAGTTTTTAGGGTAGAAATAAGCTCTTTACTTTGTACTCAGTATCCAAGATGACAGTATTTCTGATACAATTCTCTTGAAGTATGCTGGGTGTCTTCCAAATCACATGATGTTTTACCCCATTTAACACAAAGGTTTATACATGTTTTCCATTCCCATTCCTATATAACATAAATTGTATCAATAATGAGTAACAAAATCTCAGCTTATAAGTTTCAAGATATCAAAGAAAGATGTGATTGACTGAAGAGAGGAAATATATCACTCAAAGATGGATAAAATGATATTTAGGTCCTTCTTTCTCACTTTGGGAAAAGTCTAGTACCTCCAGTTGTACAAGGTGATGCTTGATTCGGGTAATGTGAAAACATAGCTTTCTATTTTCCTTCTTTGGAATTTAAATATGGTTACAGAAATTATGTATTGATTTCAGATTTACAAGGGTGGATGATGGTGATGGTTGATGTTGTAATATTCCTTAACTAAACTGAAACTATGTGTTCCAGAATTTCTTGGTAATGCTCAGACTGGGTTGGCAACAAATAAAATAATATCTCATGTGTTCTCAATTACCTTCAAAATGAACTCTGAACGATAAACCAAAAAGCCTCATCTCTCATCAGTACCCTCCAGCTGTGTAAATTCAGACTCACCCAAACTACCTACTTCCCTTTTTTGAGAGCCACCATGTTTGTTAAGGCACCTTGTCTTTACACATGTTTTTTCCTCTGCCTGAAATCATCTTGATTGGCCTTTTCATAGCTAATGCTTTGTAATATTTTAAGAATTATGTCATGAAACTTAAGTATGTGAGTTACATTATTCTCTTTGTTTCCATATTGTTTCATATACCCTAACAAGGAATATATTTCTTGCATCTCACTTCTTTGTCTTCCTTTTTATATTCTGATCGCTAAATGAAGGAGTAGGTGGAATAATTTATATGGAATTGGTTATAAATATGAAATACTAATTAACAGGACGGCCTTGGCAACTTAGCTACCATAACTTTTATGGTCAGAGACTGCTGCCTTCCTTAAAAAGAAAACTTTGCTGCCTTTCTAAACAAATATATTTTTGTGTGGATTCTCCCCAATGCTTAAAACATTAAAGTCATTCAGAAAATATAAAAAAGCAGAAAACAGTTTTAATACCAACAACAAAAATTGACAGCTAGACAATAAACTTCTGAAGCACTACACAATAAAAGTAAGTAAAATGTTGTTTAGGGCTTGAAATGTAACAATTTTATTTATTATCTGAAATGCCTAGGAAAGCTGCTGATATCTGAGTTTTGGCATAATTGAAGGGTAGAGAAAGACATTAAAGACAAGGAGGAAACATGAAATGTTTTGCTGCAAACAGTTAATAATCATCACATGCAATTCTCTTCCTAATGTCTAGTATTAAACATTGTGATTTAGAGTTTGCTGCTAAGAACAAGTCTATGCCTAATACATAATATGGATCCTTCCCATATAGAGCTACACATTTAAGGAGTTATGGATATAACTCCACATGAAACTTTGGTCATTAAAATGTTTTATTTTCTCAGATAGGTACCACCACCACCACAAAAATTGAAACAAATGCAGCCTAACAAGGCAATTGTTCACGGAGGCTTCAGAGACCTATTGTCTAATTTTCCATACCCATTAATTAGCCAGGTAAGTTATAAAAATAATGACTAAAAAAGCAATCACCTAAAATTGCATCTAGTATAAAGGATAGGATAAGTAGGAGTTTCATTTATTCTACTTACGGCATTACTGTACTGTCATTTTATATTCACATGAAGACTCCACTGACAAATTTATAGAAATTATAATATTGGGGGATATTAAAAAGTCCTCGGATCCCCAAATACTTTATCATACGCTTACTGATAGATGCTATTTTTAATTAATTAATTTATTTTAATTGGAGGCTAATTACCTTACAATATTTTAGTGGTTTTTGCAAAATTATGCACAAATTACCACTTCAGTATTCTTACCTTGAGAACTACATGAACAGTATGAAAAGGCAAAAGATATGACACTGACAAATGAACTCCCCAAGTCACTAGGTGTCCAACATTACTGGATATCAGTGGAGAAATAACTCCAGAAAGAATGAAGAAGAAAAGAAGTAGCACTCATAGTCAACAAAAGAGTCCAAATTGCAATACTTGGGTGCAATCTCAAAAATGACAGAACGATCTCTGTTCGTTTCTAAGGCAAGCCATTCAATATCACAGTAATCCAAGTCTATGCAACAACCAGTGATATTGAAAAAGCTGATGTTGAAAGGTTCTGTGAAGACCTAAAAGACCTTCTAGAACTAACACCCCCAAAAGATGTACTTTTCATCATAGGGGACTGAAATGCAACAGTGGGAAGTCAAGAGATACTGGAGTAACAGGCAAGTTTGGCCTTGGAGTACAAAATGAAGCAAGGCAAAGGCTAGCAGGGTTTTGCCAAGAGAACCCACTGGTCATAGCAAACACCTTCCTCCAACAACACAAGAGAGATCACTCTGCACACGGACATCACCAGGAATCAACTTGATTGTACTCTTTGCAGCCAAAGATGGAGAATCTCTATACAGGCAGCAAAAACAAGACCTGGAAGTTGACTGGCTCAGATCACGAACTCCTCATTGCCAAATTCAGACTTAAATTGAAGATAGTGGGGAAAACCACTAGGCCGTTCAGGTATGACCTAAATCAAATTCCTTAATGATTATAATATAGAAATGACAAACAGATTTAAGGGATAGAGTTCCTCAAGAACTATGTTCGTGACACTGCGCAGGAGGCGATGATCAAAACCATCCCCAAGAAAAAGAAATACAAAAAGGCAAAATGGTTGTCTGAGGAGGCCTTACAAATAGCTGAGAAAAGAAGAGAAGACAACTCCCTGATAATTATACAGTAGAAGTGACAAAGAGATTCAAGGGGTTAGATCTGACAGACAGAGAGCTTGAAGAACTATGGACAGAGATTAAAGACATTGTACAGGAGGTAGTAATCAAGACCATCCCCAAGAAAACCAAATGCAAAAAGGCAAACTGGATGTTTGAGGAAGCCTTACAAATAGCTGAGAAAAGAAGAGAAGCTAAAGGCAAAAGAGGAAAGGAAAGATAAACCCATTTGAATGCAGAGTTCCAAAGACTAGCTAGGAGGGATAAGAAAGCCTTCCTTTGTGATCAATGCAAAGAAAGAGAGGAAAACAATAGAAGGGGAAAGACCAGAGATCTCTTCAAGAAAATTAGAGATACCAAGGGAACATTTAATGCAATAATGGGCACAATATAGGACAGAAATGGTATGGACCTAACAGAAGCAGAAGATATTAAGAAGAGGTGGCAAGAATACGCAGAAAGAACTATACAAAAAAGATATTCATGACTCAGATAATCACGATGGTGTGATCACTCACCTAGAGCCAGACATCCTGAAATGCAAAGTCAAGTGGAACTTAGGAAGCATCCCTATGAACAAAGCTAGTAGAGATAATGGAATTCCAATTTAGCTCTTTCAAATCCTAAAAGATGGTGTTTTTTTTTTAATATAAACTTATTTATTTTAATTGGAGGTTAATTACTTTACAATATTGTATTGGTTTTGCCATACATCAACATGTATCCACCACAGGTATACACGTGTTCCCCATCCTGAACCCCCGTCCTTCCTCCCTCCCCATACCATCCATCTGGGTCGTCTCAGTGCACCAGCCCCAAGCATCCAGTATCATCCATCGAACCTGGGCTGGCGACTTATTTCATATATGATATGATACATGTTTCAATGCCATTCTCTCAAGTCATCCCACCCTCTCCCTCTCCCACAGAGTCCAAAAAACTGTTCTGTACATCTGTGTCTCTTTTGCTGTCTTGCATACAGGGTTATCGTTACCATATTTCTAAATTCCATATATATGCATTAGTTTCCCTGGTGGCTCAGAGAGTAAAGCTCCTGCCCGCAATGTGGGAGACCTGGGTTGGGAAGTTCCCCTGAAGAAGGAAATGGCAACCCACTCCAGTATCCTTGCTTTGAGAATCTCATGGATGGAAGAGCCTGGTGGGCTACAGTCTATGAGGTCGCAAAGAGTCAGACATGACTGAGCGAGCTCACTTCACTTCAATTCATACTGTATTGTTGTTTTTCTTTCTGGTTTGCTTCACTCTGTATAATAGGTTCCAGTTTCATCCACCTCATTAGAACTGATTCAAATGTATTCTTTTTAATGGCTGAGTAATACTCCATTGTGTATATGTGCCACAGCTTTCTTATCCATTCATCTGCTGATGGATATCTAGGTTGCTTCCATGTCCTGGCTATTATAAACAATGCTGTGATGAACATTGGGGTACACGTGTCTCTTTCAATTCTGGTTTCCTCTGTGTGTATGCCCAGCAGAGGGATTGCTGGGTCATAAGGCAATTCTGTTTCCAGTTTTGTAAGGAATCTCCACACTGTTCTCCCTAGTGGCTGTACTAGTTTGCATTCCCACCAACAGTGTAAGAGGGTTCCCTTTTCTCCACATCCTCTCCAGCATTTATTGCTTGTAGACTTTTGGATTGCAGCCATTCGGACTGTCATGAAATGGTACCTCATTTTGGTTTTGATTTGCATTAAAGTGTTGCATTCAATATGCCAGCAAATTTGGAAAACTCAGCAGTGGCCACAAAACTGGAATAGGCCAATTTTCTTTCCAGACCCAAGAAAGGCAATGCCAAAGAATGTTGAAACTAACACACAATTGCACTCATCTCACACACTAGCAAAATAATGCTCAAAATTCTGCAACAAGGCTTCAACAGTATGTGAACTATGAGTTTCCATATGTTTAAGCTGGATTTAGAAAAGGCAAAGAAACCAGAGATCTAATTGCCAACATCTGTTGTATCATGGAAAAAGCAAGAGAGTTCCAAAGAAACATCTACTTCTGCTTTATTGACTGCAGCAAAGCCTTTGCTTGTGTGGATCACAGAAAAACTGAAAAATTCTCAATGAGAATACCAGGTCACCTTATCTGCTTCCTGAGAAATCTGTATGCAGGTCAAGAAGCAAGAGTTAGAACTGGACGTGGAATAACAGACTGGTTCCAAATTGGGAAAGGACTATGTCAAGGCTGTATATTGTCACCCTGCTTATTTAAGTTATATGCAAAGTACATCATGAGAAAGGCTGGGCTGGATGAAGCACAAGCTGGAATCAAGATTTCTGGGAGAAATATCAATAACCTCAGATACACAGATGACAACACCCTTATGGTAGAAAGTGAAGAAGAACTAAAGAGCCTCTTAATGAAAGTGAAAGAGGAGAGTGAAAAGGCTGGCTTGAAACCCCACGTTCAAAAAACTAAGATCATTGCATCTGGTCCCATCACTTCATGGCAAATAGATGGGGAAACACTGGAAACAGTGACAGACTTCATTTTCTTGGGCTCCAAAATTACTGCAGATGGTGACTGCAGCCAGGGAATTCAAAAGACACTTTCTCCTTGGAAGAAAAGCTATGACCAAACTAGAAAGCATACAAAAAGCAAAGACATTACTTCACTGACAAAGGTCCATCTAGTCAAATCTATGTTTTTTTCCAGTCATCACGTATGGCTGTGAGAGTTGGACTATAGAGAAAACTGAACACTGAAAAATTTATGCTTTCAAATTGTGGTGTTGGAGAAGACTCTTGAGAGTCCCTTGCACTGCAAGGAGATCAAACCAGTCAATCCTAAAGGAAATCAGTCCTGAATATTCATTGGAAGGACTGATGCTGGAGCTGAAACTTCAAATCTTTGGCGACCTGATTCAAACACTGACTCATTGAAAAAGACCCTGGTGCTGGGAAAGATTGAAAGCTTAAGGAGAAGGGTACGACAGAGGATGAGATGTTTGCATGGCATCACTGACTCGATGGACATGAGTTTGAGCAAGCTCCAGGAGTTGGTAAGGGACAGGGAAACCTGGTGTGCTGCAGTCTATGGAACTGCAAAGATTCAGATACGACTGAGCAACTGAACTGAATTGAGATGCATATTTCTTAATTTAATACAGGAAAGTAAATGGTAATATCTGTATAACTGATGAAGTGGTAGTATAGCCAAGTATTCTGGATTTTTGCTACTAATCACCAGTCTATGTCCGATGCAGGATGCAGGATGCTTGGGGCTGGTGCATGGAGAGGACCCAGAGAGATGGTATGGGGTGGGAGGTGGGAGGGGATTCATGTTTGGGAACGCATGTACACTCGTGGTGAATTCATGTCAATGTTTGGCAAAACCAATACAGTATTGTAAAGTAAACTAAAGTTAAAATAAAAATTAAAAATAATAATAAAAATAATAAAAAAATAAGATTACTAAAAAAAAAAAAAAAAAAACAGATAAAGCTACCATCCATCTGACAAAGTTGTTGTGAGTAGTAAAAAACATTAACTGCTAGGCAACTCCACATAATAATATATTTTAGGTACTATGGTTCACTTTTTGTCTAAATATTCACCATCAGATTATTGCAGAAAGTAAGCTTGAATGGCAGTTGAGATGAGTGAAAACTGAGATACTCAAATCATAGGATAGCAAGGCAGGAATAGAGAGCTGCAATAAAGTTTCAATAAATAAATCCTAGATCCAAAGTATGAGACCATCAGAACTGGCTTGGGACTGCCAGGACCCAAATCATTTTAGATCATTTCACAGTGTTATATTCCAATGAGTTTATTAATCCTTTCAAAGTACAAGTGAATGTCACTGAGACATGTCTGACTATATGAGACCCCATGGACACACTCCATCGAATTCTCCAGGCCAGAATACTGGAGTGGGTAGCTATTCCTCTCTCCAGGTAATCTTCCCAACCCAGGCATAAAATCCAGGTCTCCCACATTGTAGGTGGATTCTTTACCAGCTGAGCCACCAAGAAAGCAATCTCTTAGATGTTCGATTTTATCATCTTATAAGATGGAATAATAATAGCATATATTTAATTAACTGATATGTCCCAAAGCCCCCATCATGAATCACATTTCATTGGATTGCTTTCATAATGATGGAAAAATTCTTATCAAATATCAGGGCCATTTTCTTATTGTTCAGTCACCAAGTCGTGTCTGACTCTGCCACTCCATGGACTCCAGCATGCCAGGCTTCCCAGTCCCTCCCATCTCTTGGAGTTTGCCCAAATTCATGTGCATGAATAGGTGATGCCATCCAACAGTCTCATCCTCTGTCACCTTCTTTTCCTTCACCCTTCAATCTTCCCCATCATCAGGATCTTTTCCAATGAGTTAGCTGTTTGCATCAGTTGGCCAAAATATTGGAGCTTCAGCTTTAGCATCAGTCCTTCCAAAGAGTATTCAAGGTTGGTTTTCTTTAAGATTAACTGGTTTGACCTCTTTGCTTTCCAAGGAACTCTCAGGAGTCCTCAGTGCCATAGCTAAAAATAAACTAACAGATAAACTGCTTGCTTCAAAAATATATGCTGAAACTATCATAAGTTTCAGGCAGAAATAGTGATTGGTAATTTGTGATATCTCTATCTTCTAACACAGTGATTGGCACATGGATTGGAGTCTATAAATACTGAATGATTTGATTCAAAAATAAAGAAATGGTCAAATGGAAATTTTGTTGCTAAGCATGTATTTGAATCCTTGATGTCCACCTTCCTTGGGTTAGTAATTCTCCCTTCTCTAATCTCCCTACTACTTTCTTCCATTCCTCCACTACAGTCATTTTTCCCCCTTCTATTCTCTTTTCTCTTCTCTTCTTTTCTCCTCATCTCTTCCAAACACAGCATGTTGAGTGCATAACTACCGACATATAATTGTTCTATAGATTTTGAGTATCTGTGAAAAAGCAAATCAATGGCATGCAACCAATATGTATCTAACTTTAAGTTTGTTCTAGAACAGAAAGTGGAATTAAAGAACTTCATTTTTTAAATTATTATTATTGTTTTACTTTACAGTATTGTATTGTTTTTGCCACACATCAACATGAATCTGCCATGGGTGTACACGTGTTCCCAATCCCGAACCCCCCTCCCCCCCCCCCCCCCCCCCCCCCC
>SJYR01000798.1:125962-135963 GCA_006410655.1 Kobus ellipsiprymnus
AAAGAAACTTCCAAAATATCCCACTTGTCAAATTGCCTGAAAATATCAAGACTGACTGAAAAGAGTTTTTGTGGCCAAAATTACAAATTTACTAGATATCAGGTTTCCCTAAGAGGCTGAAATATCCTAAAATTAGTATAATTGTTAACTCTTCAAAAAAGCCTAAGAGTTGTAGAGTCGAAGCACGATAATGCTTTCAAGATATGATAACTTGTACCATGTGAGAGTCCCTTGGACTGCAAGGAGATTCAACACGTCCATTCTAAAAGAGATCGGTCCTGGGTGGTTTTTGGAAGGAACGATCCTAAAGCTGAAACTCCAGTACTCTGGCCACCTCATGAGAAGAGTTGACTCATTGGAAAAGACTCTGATGCTGGGAGGGATTCGGGGAAGGAGGAGAAGGGGACGACAGAGGATTAGATGGCTGGATGGCATCACTGACTCAATGGACGTGAGTCTGAGTGAACTCCGGGAGTTGGTGATGGACAGGGAGGCCTGGAGTGCTGCAATTCATGGGGTCGCAAAGAGTCGGACAGGACTGAGCGACTGAACTGAGCTGAACTGAACTGAACCACACAGCAAAATTGCATGAAGCAAACCACTGAAAATGAAGCTCTTTGAGGATATTTCATTGGCATTATAGACTTTCATAATTCTTATTTTCTAGTAAAGTCAGCCATTCCAATAAACATACCTACTAACATAGCTTCTCACCTAACAGATTAGATCAAACTAGAAAAAAACTAGATAATGACCTGGAAATGCTCCCCCACCCCACCCCACCCCCGCCTTTAAGGGCTGTGTTAGATAAGTCTGATATGAATCTGACCCATGAGGAAACTGAGTTGGGGCCGATATCAAGCTTTTATTTATCATATCTCTCATACAGCTGTGTTATCAGGCATAGGAAGGACAGGCATATTCCCTCAGAAAAGGTGGGGATCCTTAGAATTAGCTCAAAGGTAATCCTGAATATTCACTGGAAAGACTAATGGTGAAACTGAAGCTCCAGTTTTTTGGTCATCTGCTGCAAACAGACAACTCACTGGAAAAGTCCCTGATCCTGGGAAAGATCAAGGGCAGAAGGAGCAGAAGGTGTCAGAGGAAGAGATGGCTGGATGGAATGACTGATGCAATGAACATGAACACTTGGGCAAACTCTGGGAGATGGTGAGGGACAGGGACACCTGGCACGCTGCAGTCCATGAGGTCACAAAGTTGAACATGACTGGGTGACTGAACAACAACAACAGGATAGGGTGGCCATGTGGAGATATCTTGAATGTGTATATGTGTTATGGGTGATTAAGGATGAATTCAGTAAGTTGCATTGTATGGTCTATTTCAAATACCTACCGTATGCATAAAAGACAGTAAAGGGAAATCTTAGTGTCTAGTAAATTAGGGAAAAAATGGCTTCATAATTTTCACTTTTAAGAGATAGCAAGGGTAGCAAGGAGAGATAAGAAAGCCTTCATAAATGATCAATGTAAAGACATAGAAGAAAACAGTAGAAGGGGAAAGACTAGAGATCTCTTCAAGAAAATTAGAGATACCAAGGGAACATTTCATGCAAAGATGGGAACAATAAAGGACAGAAATGGTATGGACCTAAGAAAAGAAGATATTAAGAAGAGGTGGCAAGAATACACAGAAGAACTATACAGAAAAGATCTTTATGACCCAGATAAGCACGATGGTGTGATCACTCACCGAGAGCCAGACATCCTGGAATGCAAAGTCAAGTGGGCCTTAGGAAGCATCCTTCCTAGAACAAGGCTAGTGGAGGCAATGGAATTTCAGCTGAGCTATTTCAAATCCTAAAATATGATGCAGTGAAAGTGGTGTACTCAATATGCCATCAAATCTGGAAAACTCAGCAGTGGCCAGAGGACTGGAAAAGGTCAGATTTCATTCCAGTCAGAAAGACAACGTCAAAGAATGTTCATATTACCACACAATTGCACTCATCTCACATGCTAGTAAAGTAATGCTCAGAATTCTCCAAACCAGGTTTCAACAGCACATGAATTGTGATTCTAGGTGTTCAAATTGGATTTAGAAAAGACTAAGGAACCAGAGTTCAAATTGCCAACATCTGTGGGATCATAGAAATAGCAAGAGAATTCCAGAAAAACATCTACTTCTGCTTCATTGACTACACTAAAGCCTTTGACTGTGTGGATCACAACAAACTGTGGAAAATTCTTAAACAATTGTGAATAACAGCCCACCTAAGCTGCCTCTTGAGACTGGTTACAAATTGGGAAAGGAGTATGTCAAGGCTGCATATTGTCACCCTGCTTATTTAACTTCTATGCAGAGTACATCATGGAAAATACCAGGCTGGATGAAGCACAAGCTGGAATCAAGATTGCCGGGAGAAATATCAGTAACCTCAGATATGCAGATGACACAACACTCATGGCAGAAAATTAAGAGGAATTAAAGAGCTTCTTGATGAAAGTGAAAGGGGACAGTTAAAAAGCTGGTTTAAAACTCAACATTCAAAAAATGAAGATCATGGCATACTGTCCCATCAGTTCAAGGCAAATAGATGGGGAAACAATGGAAATAGTGACAGACTTTATTTGGGGGGGGGGGGCTCCAAAATCACTGCAAATTTTGACTGCAGCTTGCTCCTTGGAAGAAAAGCTATGACAAACCTAGGCAGCATATTAAAAAAAACAGACATTACTTTGCCAACAAATGTCCATCTAGTCAAAGCTATAGTTTTTATAGTAGTCATATATGGATGTGAGAGTTGGACCACTGATGCTTTTGAACTGTGGTGTTGGAGACGATTCTTGAGATTCCCTTGGACAGCAAGGAGATCAAACTAGTTAATCCTAAAGGAAATCAGTCCTGAATATTAATTGGAAGGTCTGATGCTGAAGCAGAAATTACCAACTGAATGGACGTGAGTTTGAGCAAGCTCCGGGAGTTGGTGATCGAGAGGGAAGACAGGTGTCCATGGAGTCGCAAAGAGTCAGACACGATGAGGGACTGAACTGAAGGAAACATTTCATCAAATGATAATTTAGAGTTGCATATTTCGCTTCTCACTCTGGCCCCACCTGCTTGTGACACTTATGAAGTTATAAATGACATGAGATTAGTTAAAATATTCCCCTGTTCAATGAACCATTAATTTAACCTCTTCTCTTTCTAGATGAACAGATATGAAGTTTGCCCTGTTATTTAAATCAAAAGTAATCCACTCTATGTCATAGTCTATAAGGCTAGGAGAAATTCAGTTTTTATAACTGCATTCCTTTTTTAGGTTCTATCCATATGTTCAATTTACAGCTTCAGGCAGGTCTCCCAGGTCTTTCATCCATACTAGTTATATGGATACCTTCATTGTCCATGACACCATGATTTCTGAAAAGCAGGTAGTAAATAAAGCCTATAGCTGTCTGACAATGTAGAAGTTTTCCAGGTCAAGCATTCTTACTCCACAAAGTCATTCTTCTCTATGGCTTCACTATATCACTATGGACTTTCAAAGTAGTAAGGTACATTTAATTTTGAGAATAATAAGCCCCCTCCCACTCTTTCCCAACCAAAGGATGAACTTCTACCCTAAGGATAGGCACAATGATCCTTGGGGCCCCAAGTACTCATTAATCTCCCTTTTCCCTCTGAGAAAATTTTTGCTTAATCATCTCAATGAGGACTTAAGAAAACAGATATTAAGGAGGATACCTTGCTAGAAGCCAGCATGAGGAACTCCGCCCATGGTGAAGGTCATGAAGAAGGAGGCTTCAGCATACACAAAGGTGGGATCAAGCCTCAGGAAACCCCCTGTTGCCGAGCACCTATCCCCCAAACCAGAGTCTACCTACTTTACTGTTTCGTGCTCTCAACCTATATGTCTGACTTTACGGGGGGCTGACCCCCATTACCTCTCTCTAAGAAGGAGTTAACTTACAGCTCCAAGTCAATAAAAATTCCTGGGCATGACAAGAGTGTATCAACTTACGAACTCCTCTGAAGGTTATCTAGCCTGCCTGTACAGGTTTGTCCAGCTACATGTGATTGTTTACAGCCCCCCAACCATGAGAGGCACGAGATGTTTTAGACTTACTAAAGGCAGATTCTTTTGGGAAGTTAGAAATTATTAGTATAGTGGGTTGGTTAGGAATTATATTGGTGAAGGGTTTTTCATTTGTTGTGCCAATAATTGCTGCTAATTCCCTGCCCTGGGTTTGACAAGGCTACAGGTCAAACCTCTCTGCTGGCAGACTAGCTTGTGTGACAGGATTATCCATACTCCTGCCACTAAGCACATGATTGTTTACTACCTCTCAACCATAAATAGCACAGAGAGTTTGGAGTGTTTTGAAAATCTTAATTAGCATAGGGCTTTTCTCATTGTTGAGCCGATGATTGCCGCCAGGCCTCCATATCCTTAGGCACCTGGGAATATATTAATCAATGTATTTGGAATATAGAAAAGGAAATACAGTAGTTTTTGATGTTAGCAATACTAGACTTTTTGAGTTAATGAATTTTCTCTTTTGTTATAGATCACTGTACTTTGTTATAAATCACTGTGTACTAGCTATGTAAAAATGTAACTTTATCACTATCTTAAGACTAAATAGATCTTANACCTGATTTTGATAAAGGTCAGGACTGCTGACCCTTGCATGACTCTGTATTCATCCCTATGTATAATAAAAGGTATATAAGCAAACCTAAAAAATAAAGAAATCGGATCAGTTTCTGGAAAGACTGATTCCCCCATGTCACTTCTTTCTTACTCTCCGTTTTTCTGGCTGAATTCCCATCTGGAGCGTGGGTGCCCACCACGTCTACTTACTTGCCCCAGCTTTTAAGTTCCACACAAGAAGGAGCCCAAGGAGGGGCACCTTCTGATATTCAAGTGGTGCCAGTGGCCCGACGTAGATGGTGCAAATTCCTTGTCTTGGAATTTTATTGGTATCCCATGTAAACCAAGTTATTCAGCCTGCTTTTCTCCACTAATATTTCCTACTACACTATCCATTTCTAATCTCTCTATATATCTATATATATATATCTGTAATTAAATAAGTTCTTTCCTAGGAAGCTGAATCCGTCCCCACTTTTGAATCACCCTGGATCCACCAGGGCTGGACCCCGGCAATACCTCTTCAAGAAGATTCTATTTTTAAAATAATACAAATGTGTTGAAAAGCAAAAATAAATGAATAAATAAATAAATAAAAATTGGTATGCTTTGTTATCTCACAACAAGGAGAAGCAAAATAACACAAACTAAACATACAAAATAGTATTTTACTAAATCATCTTGCCATTCTCTTAGAGTAAACATACCATTACTGCTGAAAAAATTCATTTCTCATTTTGAGCTTTTTTCTCATGCATAGAATAAAGTAGACTTCTCCAGCCAATAACTCTTTCGCATGGTGCTAAACGTTTATTTTCCTTGTTGCATTGGGTTCAAGCCTCTGAGGAACATGTCATCATATTAGTAGCTCAGTCACGTCTGGTTCTTTGCAATCCCATGGACTGTAGCCTGCCAGGTTCTTCTGTCCATGGAATTCTCCAGGCAAGAATACTGAAGTGGGTAGACATTCCCATCTCCAGGGAATCTTCCTGATGCAGGGATCAAACCTGGGTCTCTCGCATACATTCCAGGCAGATTCTTTATTATCTGAGCCAGCACAGAAGCCCAGTGGTTATTTGGCTCCTAGCCTAATGCGTCCAACGAATTCTTTAGTCATAGACCTCTTCCCAGTTTTTAAGCCTAGAAAGTTGGAGGAAAAGTATATTAAAATTTGAGGATCATTTTTCAGTCTTTTCCAGGATATCAGCCTATGTATGGTTAGAAGATAGAAGAAGGTTCCAAGATGGAGAGTCCTGCCATGATCACTATGAAGGTCTTCCAACAAAAGCATCCATCACCCAATGAGTAGCTTAGCTATTTTTATTTCCCCCTGATGATACACCTTAATGAATTTGGACCACCATGATAGTGGTGACAACTTGATCCTTCTGATGTGTGATGGAGCTTTCTCTTTTGCAGACCTATTACACAGGTTCAATATATATTTAGTAAATGGATGTATGGATAGATGGATGGATGTTCCAAGATGGAGATCTGTTGGTTATTTATTGAGAAGAAGTTAAGCTTTCATTCTTATCTGGATGAATATTGTTATATACATATAAAATGTATAAACATCCTCTGGAGAAAATAACTCAAATCCAATAGTCTGAAAGTAAAACCTAGCTTCAAGTAGAATTATTTATCAAGCACAAATAAAGCACAACTAGAAATTGATTTGCTGCTGAAAGATAGCATATTATGCCAACCCAAATATGCCACTTTGGTATATTGATTATTTTGAGCTATATGCACATTATAAAAAAGCAAATGAAGAGAAAGAGGTTTTGAATGAATTTCCCACATCTCTGCCTAAAAAGAAATACTCCAAAAGGAATTAAAAGATCATAAATCCCTTCTTTGAAAACTTCATCCATCAGGAAAAATTAATTAGGAGACTAGAAGTCAAGACCACAACAAAACTTTGTCACAGGCTATCATATCTCCCATCTATTCTTATAAAATCCCATTCATTTATCCTAAAAGTCATTTACTCTCACCTAAGAAACCTACTCCCCCCTCCTTTTCCCTATTAAGATATTTAAACTTGAGTTCTATAAGACATGTCTTTGAGTTACTGATCTTGCCCTGGGTACCTCTCATGTATGCATGAGGAATGAATGTTAATACATTTCTGTCTGTTTTTTGCTTGTTAATCTGTGTTTTATTATAGAAGTCTCAGATAAGAACTCAAAGGATAGAGATAAAACTTATTTTCCTCTTCTCCACACTTTAAATTCATCCAGAGGAAGAGTGGTCTATTCAACAGCCTCAACTGAGTATCTGCCTTTTATTAGCAAGGAATATTTTTAGGTACCCAAGTGGCTGAGGTTAGAAGGGTGAAACTTTCATAAATGTGTTCAACAGGATGTGTTAGGTGCTGCCATTGTGCAAACAACACACAAATCTCAGTGGCTCAGCACAATATAGTTCATGTGTCACTCAACTACACACTCAAAGCTGATCAAGTGAAGGCTCTGCTTCACATAATCCTTCAAGGTCTTGCTCTGACAGATATGCCATCACTTCATAACTGCAAATATGCAGCATCCTTTGACACCATGGTTGAGGATTCTGTGTCCACAATTAGCGTGGCACACATCATTTCCCTTCATGGATCACTGGACAGAACTATTCATACAGCCTCAAATAATTACAACAGGTCAGGGAAGTGAAATCGTCCTTTGTTCCCAGGAAAGAACTTGGTATAAAAGACCTAGTGGCTCAGTGGTAAAGAATCCACCTGCAATGCAAAAGCCACAGGAGACTTGGGTTTGATCCATGGGTCAGGAAAATCCCCTGGATTAGGGCATGACAACCCATTCCAGTATTCTTGCCTGGAGAATCCCATGGACAGAGAAGCCTGGTGGGCTATATAGTCCATACGACTGCAAAGAGTCGGACATTACTGAAGCAACTTAGCACACACACACACACACACACAGAAGTGAAGCAGATCATTTTAACACTGTATGTCATATGCAATAAATAAAATTGTGCTTACAGACCTGAATACATACCTTAGCATTAATTCTTGCATACTATATAAGTTGTGTAAATTACTTTATCTCCCTGACTCTACTTTATCATCTAAAAGTAGAAATAATTAATACATATGGTTATTGTGATGATAATATAAAATAATGGAATATATGAAGCCCTGACACACAGAAGTTTTCAACAGATGGTGGTGGTAGTAGTTTCTCTTATAATATATAGCATAACAAAGTCAGTCACCTACTGTCAGGAGTAGTCATCATCCTTAGCTATATAATAGATTAAACTGGAGAGCTTAACAAATGATCATGCCTAGACCCCACTCTCAGATTCTTATAGGAGTGAAGCCAAAACATTAGTATTTTCTTTTTAAAATTATTTCTAGTTTTTAATTGGAGGATAATTGCTTTATAATGTTGTGTTGGTTTCTGTACAACAACACAAACCAGTCATAACTATATATACTGTCTCTTATACACATCTAGATGTGTATAAGAGACAGGTTGTACAGTCTGGCTTGGGAGCCACTTCCTCACTCTGCACAGCCATGTCGGTGGGATCCCTGGGGCCATTTTCTTTTTTGCTGTTGTTTTNAACAAATGATCATGCCTAGACCCCACTCTCAGATTCTTATAGGAGTGAAGCCAAAACATTAGTATTTTCTTTTTAAAATTATTTCTAGTTTTTAATTGGAGGATAATTGCTTTATAATGTTGTGTTGGTTTCTGTACAACAACACAAACCAGTCATAACTATATATATATATATATATATAATATCCCATCCCTCTTGAACCTCCTTCCCACCCTGCTTCCCACCCCTCTAAGTCATCACAGAGTTCCAGACAGAGCTTCCTGTGCTATATAGCAACTTCCCACCAGCTATCTATTTTACATATAAGAGTGTACATAGGTCAGTGCTACTTTCTCAAATCATCCCACCCTCTCCTTCCCCCACTGTATCCACAAGTCCATTCTTGTGCTAGAATGAGTCCTATGATTCTTCCCCTTTTGATTCCATTTTTCTCTCAAAGCATTAGTATTTTCAAAATTATGTTTCTTTCAGCACAAAACAGGGTTAGATACCTCTCTAGTAAGATGAAAAATAAAGTATATATATATGGTTGACATAAACTAGTTGTCTTTCTCAGAGATTCTTTACTTTTTAAAATATATAACTAAACAATCTACTACACTGTTTGAAGAAGAAAATAATCAGGCTTTCCACAGTGAAATATTTTTCTATTAAAGTTTAACAATCACAGTCTCTCTCATAGCAAACAGATAAGAAGGTAGATGCTATAAGAATATTTTTCTCATGATAGAGCAAGAGCAAAAAAATCCATAGAAATAAAACATCTAGATATAAGTGTAGCTATGTGGCATCACCTTGAAGTGCAATACCTATTTCAAACTAAAACAAGAGATCTAGTTTACATTTTATATATACCCTCAATAAGAGACTCTCAGAACATTTTTTTTGATGGAGATATACTAATGAGAAAAAAAATGTTACCTTAAATTCTATACTGGCACAAACACTAAGAGAGCCTTGTATGAAGTAACCTAGGGCATAAAACAGACAATTTAAATAAATATTCACAAGCTAAAATGCTTCTATTTATTTTGTTAAAGAGGGAGGAAAAAAAATATTGGTGCAAAAGTACAAAGTATATAATATAGCAATTTTGGAAGCCACTTTAAAATTGTAATTCTGCACATAAAGATACCATGATTAATTGATAACACTCCATTCCCTTCACTTATTTTTAAAAATACCACTAAGGATTCTAAAGTGTATTACCAGTACCCTATGGCTGGAAGACCATCTCTATAGAATCCATGCTACACTTCAGTACTTGCTTTAAGTCACTACTAAGGCATCATGAATGATCAAGCTATTTAGAGTATGAAAGGATTTTCCGTGGATACAGAATAATGACAATATAACCTCTGAACCTAGGATAAAACATGACAAAGTCACTCCATGTATGGTTCTTTTCCTTTATTTAGTTAACTATTTTGGATTTAAATCAACAAATTTAATGAACATCTATTCCATCTAAAGCAACATATTTATAATTTTGTTGTTTCAAATATTTATTTATGAAAAGCTTAATGTATTATACATATATTTAAGTGCATAAGTTCATTTTCGTGTATAAATGTACAAGTATTACATGTGTTTACATGCTTAAATATTCTACATATTTAAAGTACATTAATAAACAAAATGAGATGGATGGATGGCATCATGGACTCAATGGATGTGAGTTGGTGATGGACAGGGAGGCCTGGCGAGCTGCAATTCATGGGGTCGCAAAGACTCGGACACGACTGAGCTACTGAACTGAACTGAATAAACAAAATCTATTTTTCCCCAAATA
>SJYR01000798.1:140359-150893 GCA_006410655.1 Kobus ellipsiprymnus
GTTTAACAAGGACCTAGAAGAAATAAAAAAGCATCAATCAATGATGAATAATGCAACAACTGAGATGAAAAGCACTCTGGAGGGAACCAAGAGTAGAATAACTGAGGCAGAAGATAGGATAAGTGAGGTGGAAGATAGAATGGTGGAAATAAATGAAGCAGAGAGGAAAAAAGAAAAAAGAATTAAAAGAAACGAGGACAACCTCAGAGACCTCTGGGACAATGTTAAATGCCCCAACATTCAAATCATAGGAGTCCCAGAAGAAGAAGACAAAAATAAAGGGCAGGAGAGAATACTTGAGGAGACATAGTTGAAAACATCCCTAAATGGGGAAGGAAATAGCCACCCAAGTCCAAGAAACACAGAGAGTCCCAAACAGGATAAACCCAAGGCAAAATAACCCAAGACACATATTAATTAAATTAATGAAGATCAAACAAAAAAAGAAAATATTAAAAGTAGCAAGGGAAAAGCAACAAACAACACACAAGTGGATTCCCACAAGGATAACAGCTGATCTTTTAATAGAATCTCTTCAGGCAAGAAGGGAATGGCAGGAAATACTTAAATTGGTGAAAGAGAAAAACCTAAAACCCAGACTACTATACCCACCAAGTATCTAATTCAAGTATGAAAGAGAAAGCAAAAGCTTTACAGACAATTATAAACTGAGAGAATTCAGCACTGCCAAACCAGCTCTTCAACGAATGCTAAAGGATCTTCTCTAGACAAGAAAAAGAGAAAAGGTTTATAAACTCGAACCCCAAACAACAAAGTAAATAGAAACAGGATGATACTTATCAAAAATTACCTTAAATGTAAATGGGCTGAATGTCCAAACCAAAATACAAATACTGGCTGAATGGATAGAAAAACAAGACCCCTATATATGCTGTCTACAAGAGATCCATCTCAAAACAAGGGACACATACAGACTGAAAGTGAAGGGCTGGAAAAAGACATTTCATGCAAACGGAGACCAAACAAAAGCAGGAGTAGCAATACTCACATCAGATAAAATAGACTTTGAAATAAAGGCTGTGGAAAGAGAAGAAAAAGGACACTACATAATGATCAAAGGATCAATCCAAGAAGAAGATATAACAATTATAAATATATATGCACCCAACATAGGAGCATGGCAATATGTAAGGCACATGCTAGCAAGTATGAAAGGGGAAATTAAAAGTAACATAATAACAGTGGGAGACTTTAATACCCCACTCACACCTATGGAGAAATCAACTAAACATAAAAACAGCAAGGAAACACAAACTTTAAAAGATACAATGGACAAGTTAGATCTAATTGATATCTATAGGACATTTCATCCCAAAACAATGAATTTCACCTTTTTCTCAAGTGCACACAGAACATTCTCCAGGATAGATCACATCCTGGGCCATAAATATAGATTTGGTAAATTCAAAAAAATGAAATCATTTCAAACATCTTTTCTGATCACAATGCAGTAAGATTATGTGTCAATTACAGGAAAATTAAAAAAAAACTAAATATACAAACATGTGGAGGCTAAACAACATACTTCTGAATAACCAACAAACCACAGAAGAAATCAAAAAAGAAATCAAACTATGCATAGAAACAAATGATAATTATACATGACAACCCAAAGCTTATGGGATTCAGTAAAAGCAGTGCTAAGGGGAAGGTTCATAGCAACCCAAGCTTATCTCAAGGAAGAAGAGAAAATAAAATAAATAACCAACTTTACACCTAAAGCAACTAGAAAAAGAAGAAATGAAGAACCCCAGGTTTGTTAGAAGGAAAGAAATCATAAAAATTAGGGCAGAAATAATTGAAAAAGAAACAAAGAAGACTACAGCAAAAATCAACAAAGCTAAAAGCTGTTTCTTTGAGAAGATAAATAAAACAGGCAAACCATTAGCCAGACTCATCAAGAAAAAAGGAAGAATAATCAAATCAACAAAATTAGAAATGAAAATGGAGAAATCACAACAGGCAACACAGAAACACAAAGGATCATAAGAGTCTACTATCAGCAACTGTATGATAATAAAACGGACAACTTGGAAGAAATGGACAAATTCTTAGAAAAGTATAACCTTCCAAAATGAACCAGGAAGAAATAGAAAATTTTAACAGACCCATCACAAGCACAGAAATGGAAACGGTAATAAAAAATCTTCCAACAAACAAAAGCCCAGGACCAGATGGCTTCACAGGTGAATTCCACCAAAAATTTAGAGAAGTGCAAACACCTATCCTATGCAACTCTTCCAGAAAATTGCAGAGGAAGATAAACTGCTAAACTCATTCTATGAGGCTACCATCACCCTAATACCAAAACCAGAGAAAGATGACACCAGAAAAGAAAACTACAGGCCAATATCACTGATGATAATAAATGGAAAAATACTCAACAAAATTCTAGCAAACAGAATCTAACAAAATATTAAAAAGATCATACATCATGACCAAGTTGGCTTTAATCCAGGGATCGAAGGATTCTTCAATATTTAGCAAATCAATCAATATGATTAACAAATTGAAAGATAAAAAACATACGATTATTTCAATAGATGCAGACAAAGAGTTCAGCATTAATTTATGATTAAAAACTCTCCAGAATGCAAGAATAGAAGGGCCATAACTCAACATAATAAAAGCCATGTATGATAAACCCACAGCAAACATTATCCTCAATGGTGAAAAATTGAAAGCATTTCGCCTAAAGTCAGGAACAGGACAAGGGTGCCCATTCTCACTACTGCTATTCAACATAGTTTTGGAAGTTTTAGCCACAGCAATCAGAGCAGAAAAAGAAATAAAAGAATCCAGATTGGAAAAGAAGTAAAACTCTCATTGTTTGCAGATGACATGATCCTCTGTATAGAAAACCCTAGAGACACCACCAGAAAATTGCTAGAGCTAATCAATGAATATAGTAAAGTGGCAGGATATAAAATTAACACCCAGAAATCACTTGCATTCCTATACACCCACAATGAGAAAACAGAAAGAGAAATTAAGGAAAAATTCCATTAATCACTGCAATGAAAAGGATAAAATATTTAGGAATATATCTACCTAAAGAAACTAAAGACCTATATAAAGAAAACTATAAAACACTGGTGAAAGAAATCAAAGAGGACACTAATAGATGGAGAAATATACCACGTTCATGGATCAGAAGAATCAGTACAGTGAAAATGAGTACACTACCCAAAGCAATCTATAGATTCAATGCAACCCTATCAAGGTACCAACGGTATTTTTCAAAGAACTAGAACAGATAATTTCACAATTTGTATGGAAATACAGAAAACCTTGAATAGCCAAAACAATATTGAGAAAGAAGAATGGAACTGGAGGAATCAAACTGCCTGACTTCAGACTATACTACAATGCTACAGTCATTAAGACAGTATGGCATTGGCCCAAAGAAAGAAATATAGAAAAACGGAACACAATAGAAAGCCCAGAGATAAATCCATGCACCAGTGGATACCTTATCTTTGATAAAGGAGGCAAGAATATACAATGAAGAAAAGAAAATCTCTTTAACAAGTAGTGCTGGGAGAACTGGTCAACCACTTGTAAAACAATGAAATTAGAACACTTTCTAACACTATACACAAAAATAAACTCAAAATGGATTAAAGATTATAAAAAAGAGAAATTATAAAAGCCCTAGAGGAAAACATAGGCAAAACACTCTCTGACATAAATCACAGCAGGATTCTCTATGACCCAACTCTCAGAATATTGGAAATAAAAGCAAAAATAAATAAATGGGACCTAATTAAACTTAAAAGCTTTTGCATAACAAAGGAAACTATAAACAATGTGAAAAGATAGCCTTCAGAATGGGAGAAAATAATAGCAAATGAAGCAACAGACAAAGAATTAATCTCAAAAGTATACAAGCAGCTCATGCAGCTCAATACCAAAAATATAAACAACCAAATTTTTAAAAATGGGTCAAGGAACCAGACATTTCTCCAAAGAAGACATACAGACGGCTATTAAACACATGAAAAGAAGATGCAGAAGGCTAACAAACACATGAAAAGATGCACACTATCAGAGAAATGCAAATCAAAACCACAACGAGGTACCATCTCACGCCAGTCAGAATGGCTGCTATCAAAAATTCTACAAACAATAAATGCTGGAAAGAGGGAAGAGAAAAGGGAACCCTCTTACACTGTTAGAGGAAATGCAAACTAGTACAGCCACAATGGAGAACAGTGTGGAGATTCCTTAAAAAAACTGGAAATAGAACTGCCATACGATCCAGCAATCCCACTGCTGGGCATACACACTGAGGAAACCAGAATTGAAAGAGACATTTGTACCCCAATGTTCATCACAACACTGTTTACAATAGCTAGGACACAGAAGCAACCTAGATGTCCATCAGCAGATGAATGGCTAAGAAAGCTGTGGTACATATACACAATGGGATAGTACTCAGCTATTAAAAAGAATGCATTTGAATCAGTTCGAATGAGGTGGATGAAACTGGAGAATATTATATAGAGTGAAGTAAGCCAGAAAGAAAAACACCAATGCAGTATATTATCGTGTATACATAGAATTTAGAAAGATGGTAGCAATGACCCTATATGCGAGACAGCAAAAGAGACACAGATATAAAAACAGACTTTTGGACTCTGTGGGAGAAGGTGAGTGTGGTATGATTTTAGAGAATAGGATTGAAACATGTATATTACCTTATGTGAAATAGATAGCCAGTCCAGGTTCGATGCATGAGACAGGGCGTTCATGGCCAGTTCACTAGGATGACCCTGCAGGATGGGATGGGGAGGGAGGTGGGAGGGGGGTTCAGGATGGGGGACAAATGTACACCCATGGCTGATTCATGTCAATGTATGGCAAAAACCACTACGATATTGCAAAGGAATTAGCCTCCAATTAAAATAAATGAATTAATTAAAAATAATTTATTTTGATAAGATGGCAAATATTGATTTTTCTCCTTCAAACAACAATAATTAATGTTTGTGTGTGCAGTGGAAAAATTTATCAGTAGAATCATTATTGATTTTGCTAGAAGATGCAGAGTGTTGTTTTCAAAACTCTATTGTCCTTTTGCTAAAAATTATCTAAAGTTACATATTAAATGTATGACCTTTATCTTTTTGGTTCTCTTTACTGTTCAGTATCTGATAAAATTTGGGTTTTGTGTCAGTGAGAAAAACTATTCTTCAGATTTACATTGCAGCTACTTTCAACAGTGTATGACTATAGACTGGTATAAGAGGTAAGTAAGATTCAGTATTTACTCTTAAATCCTTTATATAGTACAAAAATATTGAAAAATACATCACATGCATGCTTTAATTTTCAAAGAATATTCAGTAGAATTATAATCAATTTGTTAGACCGAATTGTTTTTCTTTCACATTTCAACTTTAAACACATAGATTGACAAAATACAGGAAACATTATTTAAAATATGAATCAATGGGAAAAAAAAATGCCAATAATCACAGACCAAAAAAAAAAAAAAAAAAAAAAAATTCCCAACAAGAACTGAATGGAGCAAGAAAGGAAGACCCTATCAAACTGTGCAACTCTTAGCTAATAACCACTCCACTCCAAGTATGCCCCTGCCCATTTCAGCAAGACCCAGATGCTTCCACAGCCAGTCCCTCCCATCAGGAAGCTTCCAAAAGCCTCTTATCCTTATCCATCAGAGGACAGACAAAATGAAAACAACAATCACAGAAAACTAACCTAACTGATCACATAGATCATAGCCTTGTCTACTTCAGTGAAACAGTAAGCCATACTCTGTAGGACCACACAAGACAGACGGGTTATGGTGGAGAGGTCTGACAGAATGTGGCCCACTGGAGAAGAGAATGGCAAACCACTTCAGTATTCTTGCCTTGAGAACCCCATGAACTGTATGAAAAGGCAAAAAGATATGACACTGAAAGATGAACTCCGCAGGTCAGTAGGTGCCCAAAACGCTACTGGAGAAGAATGGAAAAATAATTCTACAAAGAATGAAGAGACAGAGTCAAAGCTAAAATAGTGCGCAGTTATGGATGTCACTGATGATGGAAGTAAAATCCGAAACTATAAGAACAATATTGCATAGGAACCTAGAATGTTAGGTTCATGAATCAAGGTAAATTAGAAGTGGTCAAAAAGGAGACAGAAGTGAATGTTGACATTTTAGGAATCAATGAACTAAAATGGACTGGAATGGGTGAATTTAATACAGATGATCATTGTATCTACTACTGCAGGCAAGAATCCCTTAGAAGAAATAGAGTAGTACTCATAGTTAAGAAAAGAGACTGAAATGCAGTAATTGGGTGCAATCTCAAAAAAAGACAAAATGACCTCTGTTCATTTCCAAGGCAAACTATTCTATATCACAGTAATACAAGTCCATGTCCCAACCAGTAATGTTGAAGAAGCTGAAGTTGAATGGTTCTACAATGTCCTACCATAACTTTTAGAACTTAACACCAAAAAAAAAAAAAAAAAGGTCCTTTACGTCATAGGGGAGTAGAATGCAAAAGTAGGGGGTCAAGAAATATCTGGAGTAACAGGAAAGTTTGACCTTGTAGTACAAAATGAAGCAGAGCAAAGGCTAACCATGTTTTGCCAAGAGAATGCATTGGTTATAGCAAACAACCTCTTCCAACAGCACAAGAGAGAATCTACACGTGGAATCACTGGAATGTCTATGTGCTATTCTTTTGAACTCTGCATTCAGATGGATACATATTTTCTTTTCTCCTTTGCCTTTCACTTTTCTTTTTTCAGCTATCTGTGAGGTCTCCTCAGATAACCATTTTGCCTTCTTTCTTTTTTTACTCTGGGATGGTCTGAAATATATGCAATAATAATACCTCAAAAATACATATTTACTAGTTTGCCTTGCATTCTTTCTAGGTTAATATTTCTTCACTCATGGATACAGCATTTCTTCATGTCAAAAACATACACCAAGATACTAACTACACCAGTACCAAACCCTCCTTAACCACAGGCCAGCATCCTTTGTGCATTTCTAGGTAGGCCTGGAAGCCACTAAGCCAGGGGGTATCCTCTCCTATGAGCATGCCCACAGTATTCAGCCCTGCTACAACGGAAAGGCCCTTGTAGTCCACATAGGAAACAACTCTAGAGTACACAGACCTCATGAACGGAGGGGAATGTGTTACTGGGTCCCATAAAATATATTCTTCATAAGGTCACTTCTCCAACAATAGAAATGTAACAGCCCTACCTAATAGATTGAAATAAAAACAGAATCAGGTAAAATGATATCACAGAAGAACATGTTTTAAATAAAATGGAAAAAAGATGAAACTTCAAAAGAAGAACCATGTAAAATAGAAATAACCAATCTACCCAATAAAAAGTTGAAAGTAACAGTCATAAAAATGCTTAATGAACTTGGGAAAAGAACGGGTAAACAGAGTGAGGAGTTTAATATTGAGTTTCAAAATATAAAAAGGAAACCAAAAGTTTATTATTACAATAACTGAAATAAAAGACACTGGAAATAATCAAGAGTCAATTAAACAAAACAGAGGCACATAGAGAATCAAAAGATAGAGTAGTGGTAATCACCACAGTTGAACAGTAAAAGGAAAAAAATTAAAAGCATAACAAGTAAGAGACTTCTGCAGCAACAATAATTTACTATCATTTGGATTTTAGGTTTCTCAGAAGGATACGAGAGAAGAAAAGGAACAGAGAAAATATTTGAAGATATAATAGATGAAAATTTCCTCAGCTGGGTAAGGAAACAGACATCCATTCCCACACCAAGATGAAACAGTCATCTGGGATCTCATCAAGATACATTTCAATTTAAATGGCAAAAATTAAAGACAAAGAGAATCTTAAAAGCATCAAGAGAAATCCAACTGGTCATCTATAAGGGAATCCCCATAAAACAATTGGCTGTTTCTGTTTGCTTGTTTGTTTTTTGGCAAAAACTCTGCAGGACAGAAGGGAGTGGCACAATATATTTAAAGTCATGAAAGGAAATGAGGGTGGGGTGATTTGGGAGAATGGCATGAAATATGTATAATATCATATAAGAAACGAATCACCAGTCTAGGTTCTATGCACGATACAGGATGCTTGGGGCTGGTGCACTGGGATGACCCAGAGGGATGGTGTGGGGAGGGAGGTGGGAGGGGATTCAGGATTGGGAACATGTGTACACCCGTGGTGGATTCATGTTGATGTATGGCAAAACCAATACAATATTGTAAAGTAATTAGTCTCCAATTAAAACAAATAAATTTATNAAGGCTATCACTTAGATTTGAAGGGGAAAAAATGAGTCTTATAAAAAAACAAAAGCTGAAAGTGTTCAGTACAACTTAACCAGCTCTGTAAGAAACATTAAAGTGATTTCTCTAAGAAGAAAAAGAAAAAACTATAAAGAAGTATGAAAATTGTAAAAGGAAAAATATCATTGATAAAGGCAGTTACACAGTAAAAGTAATGGAACAACTGCTTATAGTAATAAATTTAAAAGATAATAGCTCTAAAATTATCTGTATCCCACTATAAGTAGTTGTTATATACACAAAATAAAAATGTGTAAAATAAAAAAATTGTGTAAAATATGATGTCAAAAACAGGAAATATGAAGCAAGATGGGTAAAAATGAAGCATACAGTGTGTTAAAATTTAAGATATCATAATTAAACATCAAAAAACAGACAACCTCATTAAAAATAGGCAGAGGACCTGAAAAAGTATTTCTTCCAAGCAGGAATAAATATATTAAGTAGGCAAGTGAAAAGATGCTCAGCATCACTAATCATCACAAAACTGCAATTCAAAACCACAATAAGATATCACCTCATTACTTTTCAGGATAACTAATGTCAAATAGACAAGAAATAACAAGTGCTGGTGAGGATATGAATAAAAGAGGACACTTGTGCAAATTAAACATCAAAAAACAGACAACCTCATTAAAAATAGGCAGAGGACCTGAAAAAGTATTTCTTCCAAGCAGGAATAAATATATTAAGTAGGCAAGTGAAAAGATGCTCAGCATCACTAATCATCACAAAACTGCAATTCAAAACCACAATAAGATATCACCTCATTACTTTTCAGGATAACTAATGTCAAACAGACAAGAAATAACAAGTGCTGGTGAGGATATGAATAAAAGAGGACACTTGTGCCCTGTTTTTGGGAATGTAAATGAATGCAACTTCCATGGAAGTATGGAGATTCCTCAAAATTAAAACATAACTAATATACAATCCAGCAATTCCATTCTTGGATATTTAGTCAAAGAACACTAAGACACTAATGCGAAAAGGTATATAAACTGCTCTCTTCATTGCAGCATTACTTACAGTAGCCAAGATATGGCTAAATGCACATTGGTAGAAAAATAAATAAAGATATGGTACTTATAAATAATTTAATATTACTCACCCATTAAACAGAATAAAATCTTGCCCTTTGGAACAACATGAATGGACCTAGAACATTATTCAGTTCAGTTCAGTCTCTCAGCCATGTCCAACTCTGCAACCCCATGGCCTGCACGCCAGGCTTCCTTGTCCATCACGAACTCCCAGAGCTTGCTGAAATTCATTTCCATCAAGTCATTGATGTCATCCAACATCTCATCCTCTGTTGTCCCCTTCTCCTCCTGGGATTAGTCTTTCAGAGCTTCAGGTTCTTTTCCAATGAGTTAAGTCTTTGCATCAGGTGGCCAAAGTGTTGGAGTTTCAGCTTCAGCATCAGTCCTTCCAATGAATATTCAGGATTCCTTTAGGATTGACTGGTTGGATCTCCCTGAAGCCCAAGGGAATCTTAGGAGTTGTCTCCAACACCACAGTTAAAAGCATCAGTTCTTCAGCACTCAACTGTCTTTATGGTCCAACTTTCATATCCATACATGACTACTGGAAAATCCATAGCTTGGACTATATGGACCTTTGTTGGCAAAGTTATGTTTCTGATTTTTCATATGCTGTCTAGGTTGTTCATAGCTTTTCTTCTAAGGAGCAAATGTCTTTTAATTTCATGGCTGCAGTCACCATCTGCAGTGCTTTTGGAGCCCAAGAAAAGAAAGTCTCTCCCTGTTTTCATTGTTTCCAAATATATTTATCATGAAGTGATGAAACCAGATGCCATGATTTTAGGTTTTAGAATGTTGTGGGTTTTTTAACCAAACTTTATTTTTTAATTTAAATTTATTTATTTTAATTGGAGGCTAATTACTTCACAATATTGTATTGGTTCTGCCACATATCAACATAAATTCAACATCCATTTATGGTAAAAACTCTCCAGAAAGCAGGAATAGAAGGAACATACCTCAATATAATAAAAGCTATATATGACAAACCCACAGCAAACATTATCCTCAATGGTGAAAAATTGAAAGCATTTCCCCTAAAGTCAGGAACAAAACAAGGGTGTCCACTCTCACCACTACTATTCAACATAGTTTTGGAAGTTTTGGCCACAGCAATCAGAGCAGAAAAAGAAATAAAAGGAATCCAAA
>SJYR01000798.1:157958-168041 GCA_006410655.1 Kobus ellipsiprymnus
ATTCCTCAGTCCCAGGATAGGCTTGCCTCTCCTCTTAATTCCTGAGTATTCAGGAATTAATAAGGAACAGAGAATTCCTGACAGATCCAAAACAGCACACAGGAAGCCTCCTGTTAAATGCTTCCTGACACCCATATACGTTATTTGTTGCTTTTCTATTGCTACTTTTAATATTTTTTCTTTGTGTTTAATTCTTGTTAGTTTGACTAATATGTATCTTGATGTGTTTCTCTTTGTGTTTATTGTGTATGGGATTCTGAGCTTCCCGAACTTGGGTAGCTATTTACTTTCCCATGTTTGGGAAATTTTCAACTATAAACTCAAATTTTTTTTCATACTCTTTCTTTTTCTTTTTCTCTTCTTCTTCTAGGACCCTATAATTCAAATATTGGTGTGGTTAATGTTGTCCCAGAGGTTTACAAGGCTGTCCTCTTTTCTTTTTTCTTTATTCTGCTCTACTTCAGTTATCACCACCATTCTATCTTCCAGTTCACTTATCTGTTCTTCTATCTTAGTTATTTTTTTGGATCCCTTGAGTGCATTTTTAATCTCAGTTATTGTGTTTCTCATTGCTGATTGTCTATTCTTTATTTCTTTGAGATCCTTGTTAAGCATTTTTTGTATCTTCTCAATCTGTGTCTCTTTTATTTATCTGTGCCTCCATTTTATTTGGAAGATTTTGGATTATTTTTACTACCATTACTCTGAATTCTTTTTTAGGTAGATTGCCTGTTTCTTTATTTGTTTGGTCTTATGGGTTTTTACAATATTCCTTCATCTGCTGCCTCTTTCTCTCTCTTTTCAATTTGTTTGACTGATTGTATTTGCCATCTCCTTTCTACTGGTTGCAAGGTCATGTTCCTTTTATTTGTGAAGTCTTCACCCAGTGGGTAGGGATGGATCTGTGCTTTGTGAAAGTTTCCTGTTGGGGAGACTGGTGTCTGTCCTGGTGAGTGGAGCTGGATCTTTTCTGCTGGAGGGCAGTGCCGTGCTCAGTGGTTTATTTTTTGGGGTGTCTGTGGGTTTGGTATGGTCTTGGGCAGCCTGCTTCTAATGGGCAATGTTGTATTCTTGTTTAGCTGATGGTTTGGTATGAGACATCTGACACTGAACTTGCTAGCCTTTGGGTGGAGCCTGGTCTTACTGTTGAAATGGAGACCTTTAGGAGACTTCTCACTGATTAATGTTCCATGGGGTCAGAAGTTCTCTGGTGATCCAGTGTCCTGTACTCTAATCTCCCACCTCAGGGGTTCAGGCCCAAACCCTTACTATAGACCCAAGATTCCACAAGTCATACAGCACAGAAAGAAAGAGATAGAAGAAAAAAGAAGTACAATGTATATATATATATATATATATACATATGTTTTTTCAGCTTATTAGGTTATTGAAAATTGAATGAGGTTTCAGAGTTTTATTTTATTTTTCTATAATCAGTTAGAAGATCTGTTCTAGGTTCAATTAATACATTAATTTAATTCCTTCCTTATACATTCAGCAAACATTGGGAACACCCATAAGTAACAGGCACAGTGTTATTCATTTGAGAAACAGAAATGGATAGGGCAAAGTGTTTCCCTCAGGGAGTCTGAAGTCCTATGAAAAAACTAAACTTCTAAAGGAAAATCTTAGGATGATTTTAGAAGTACATAGGATCTTAGCTTATCAGGTATTTCAATAGCCACTGAATGAATAGTCTTTATAAACAAATAATAGGTATAAAAGTAAAACATTTTAATTGCATCAAACAAATTCTAATACCTTTTGGCCACTGTTCCCTCTTCCCCTGCATGGCCTTAGAGTATGGTTAAATGCTTAGCAGTAGCAGTACCCTTTCTTCAAGTTAATTCATCTGTGTATAATGAACAAATAAGTGTATATGCTGTCTCTTATACACATCTAGATGTGTATAAGAGACAGGTGCATGTAAAAGGAGAGATACTAATCAAAAGTGTAGATAAATTAATATGAAATTCTAAAAAGTGGTAAAGTATGAAAATAGAACAAACCAGAAACAAAAATCAGAAAAAAGTAAAATAGCAGACTTACTCCTTAATATTTCAATAATTACACTAAATATAAAGAGTATAACTACAGTAACTACTAGACAGGAATTGGCAGAGTATTTGTAATGGCCCAACTACATGCTCTCTCCATGACAATAGCTTTAATATAAAACATAGTAATTTATATTTTATAAATGAAAAGCAATAGAAAATATTTCACAAAATATTAAGCAAATGAAACTATGATTTTGTATATTATTGCCAAAAAAAAATAAATATAAAGAGTATAACTACAGTAACTACTAGACAGGAATTGGCAGAGTATTTGTAATGGCCCAACTACATGCTCTCTCCATGACAATAGCTTTAATATAAAACATAGTAATTTATATTTTATAAATGAAAAGCAATAGAAAATATTTCACAAAATATTAAGCAAATGAAACTATGATTTTGTATATTATTGCCAAAAAAAAATTTGACTTCAGAGCAAAGAAGATTATGAGAGACAATGTTAAACAGGTCAACCTACTAAGAAGAGCTGGTACTTTTAAACTTGTATAAGCCAAACAACACAGTTGCAAAAGGAATGAATTAAAAGATGATAGAATTAAAAGGAGAAATAGGCAAATTCACACTTAAAGATAGCAAGATTTTTCTCACAAACTGAAAAAACACATAAATGGAAAATCAGCAAGAATATCAGAATCACTATCAACAAACAGGATAAAATAGGTATTTATAGAACACTTCATCCAACAGAATATACAATTTTTTCAAGTATGCAAAGAACATATGAAAAGTAGATCATAAATGGATAATAAAACAAACCTCAAGCAATTGAAAATAATTGAAATCACATAAACTGTGTTTTGTAATCANTATTTATAGAACACTTCATCCAACAGAATATACAATTTTTTCAAGTATGCAAAGAACATATGAAAAGTAGATCATAAATGGATAATACAACAAACCTCAAGCAATTGAAAATAATTGAAATCACATAAACTGTGTTTTGTAATCACAATGAAATCAGACTAGAAATCAAATAAAGTTAACAGGAAGATAACATAAAATGTAAGCAATAAATATTGGACTTCTAAATAACCCATGGGTTAAGGGAGGTAAGTCTCATGGGAAATTAAAAAATACATATATCTACATGAAAATGAAGACACGGCATATAAAAATGTATTGGTCACAGATATAGCAGTATTGACAGGACCTTTTAGCTCTAAATGAATATATTACAAAAGAGGGCAAGTCTCAAATCAATAAGATAAGTTCACATGTCAAGAATCTAAGAAAAATAGAACAAAATATTAAACATAAATATAAAATATTTAAAAATATATTAAATAACAAAAAAGTAAGCAAGAGGTAAGTAATAAAGAGTGGAAATCAATGAAATAGAAAAACAATAGAGAAAAATCAATGAAACAAAGAGCTTGTTCTTTGAAGAGATCAACAAGTTTGACAAGTAAGAAGAAAAGATAAAAATTGTCAATAGTGAGAATAAAACAGAGGACATCTGTATTGTCATTGTAGTTACCAAAATTAAAGAAATTGAATATTCATAATTTAAAACTCTTCCAAAATGGAATTTTCAGACCCAGATTTCACTGAAGAATTTAATCAACTGTTGAATGATAAATTATCACCAATTCTACCCAATCATTTAAGAAATGGAGAAAAAGAATACTTCCTAATATAGTTTTTGAAGTTAGTATTATCATGCTACTAAACTCAAAGTACAGGGGAAAAAAAGAAAGATAAGTAAAAGAAAATGACATATCAATAACTCTCATGGATATAGAGGCCAAACTGCTCAGGAAAATATTATCAAGGCAATAAATATAATTTAGCAATACATAGGAGGAGTTATACGAAATGATCAAGCAGTGTTTATTCTATGCATTTGAAACTGGCCAGGTATTCAAAACTCAATCAATATAATCTACATTGTTAGACTAATGAAGGAAAAACACATAATCATTTCAATTAATGAAAAAAGTCACCTGATAAAATTCACTATTAATTTTTTCATAAATATCAGAAAATTAGAGGAAAACTTCATTAATTTGATAAGGAATGCTTAAAAATGTTGACATTTAACACTATATTTAATGTTCAAAAAGATTTTTCCACAAGATCAGGAAGTAGGCAAAAGTATTTTCTCTCACCATTCTTATTCAACATAGTACTCGAATTTTGAGCAAAGGCAATAAGGCCAGAGATACTGAAGGACTGGGAAGCCTGGAATGCTGCAGTCCATGGGGTCACAAAGAATAAGACACAACGGAGTAACTGAACAACAACAGACAAGGCAAAAGGAGGAAATAAAAATGCATACAGATTGGAAAGGAAAAAATAAAACAGTCCCTATTTTCAGATGATATGATTATCTATAGGAAGCTGCAGCAATCTAAAAGTTAAAAAAAAAATCCCTACAACTGGCTCATTGTGAGTTCAGTAACTTAAGAAGATGAAAAATAATATATACAAATTCATTGTATTTCTACATATTAGCAATGATACTTATAATTGCTGCATCAGAAGGAAAGGTCAAAACATAACTTAAAATATGGAAGTTTAAGAGCAAATAAAATACAAACACAAAAGTAACTAGGAAAAATTTAAACAATCTGTATACCATGCACTTGTAGAGAATTTTTTTTTTCTATTTCTCATAGACAAATCCACCACAAAGTTTTGTGAGCAACTTGGTAAGATAAAGTGTATATGAAGCACAAATAAATAAGAATAACCAAGGCAATTCTGATAAATAAAATTAATATGTGAAGTTTTGCCTATAAGAATAAAAAAATTATAAAACTATATCAATAAAATTGTGGTTTTGACTCAAAGAATTACCAATTTGTCAGCCATATATGAGTGTGCATACAAGTATATCACACACACAAAAAAAGGTACTACTGAGGAATGGGAAGTATGGAGTTCTTAAAAATTTAGACTTGTAAAAAATATTCTCCATGTGAAAAAATAAAATAATTTGTGAAACACACACCTGTATGTGAAAGGAAAACCTTTTTAAAAATTTTGCCCAACAAACAAAATCCATAACATTTTAGGAAACAACATAAAAAGTATATCTTATCATTTCAGCACAAGTGGCACTTGTTAATGAATACATTTTATTGTTAACATTAACAGAAAATCTTGAAATATTTAATTCATTACATGTAAGAAAACTGGTTTATCAAAAGTACTATAGACAAAAAATTAAAAAAAAAAAAAACCTCCACATTCTCGAAGAGAAGATATATGCAGTACATATAGCTGACAAATAATCTGGATGTGAAAAAATGTAAAGCAAGGCTATAAATGGCAAACCTATACAAAATGAACAAAAACATAAATCAGCTTCCTCTACCATGAAATATTATCTCATACATAGTCTATGGGGTTGCACAGAGTTGGACACAACTGAAGCGACTTAGCAGCAGCAGCAGACTGACAAAAATGAAGAAGTGTGACTGTCAAATTTAGTAAAAATGTGGATCATGAGGAGCTTCCCAAGTGGCGCTATGGTAAGGAACCTGCCTGCCAACTCAGGAGACTCAAGAGACACAGGTTGGATCCCTGGGTCAGGAAGATCCCCTGGAGGAAGGCATCGCAACCCACTCCAGTATTTCTGCCTAGAGAATCTCATGGGCACACGAACCTGGTGGGCTACAGTACATAGGGTTACAAAGAGCTGGACACAACTGAAGTGACTTAGCATGCACAGACATTGAAATAAGAGATCACTTCTAGCAAAGGGATTTCAAGAGGAATGATTAGTTGAGTAGGCAGAGGGTAGTCTCTGAATGTAAGGAAGTAAGAGTGAAGAAGAGAGATGGCAGCCTGTTGGGAGCCATGTTAGGCATTACTGACAAAATGGAGGCACAGTCCCTGCCCCCCTCCTCATTCTGCAGGCACGGACCTGGGATGAAAGCGTTAGCTCTTGTGATTCTGACTTGTTTCTTCCTTTCTTCAGTTGAGTTGGCTAAAAAGAATGTTAAGGTGCTTATTGTTCTGAGAGAAGCATGAGAAAGCACAAACCCTTCTGCAGTTGTGCCCAGAAAATAATCTATAAAGTAACCATTGACATTTGTTCAAGGATTTTTGCAAAGAATGTCCCAGGATGAGCATGTAGGCCACAGCTTGAGGCCATGGGAAAGATTGTTATCTGAGACCTGTTTGTAAGGGAAATGTTTATGGCAAAAGAAGTTTGCTGAGTTTAGGGTTTAGGAATAATTAAGAATAGTTAGAAGCCTTTTTAGGAGATAGTGAGTTTAGGATACTAGGGGGCAAGCAGGATTTAAAAAGAAAAGAAATGAACTGAGGAATGTGGTATGCAGCCCAGACATAAGCATGTTACAATGTAATCACAAGCAAACAGGATTCTGAGAGAATCCCTGAAGCAGGCACTCTGTTTGAAGGGCAACAATGAAACAATAATCTGGGTGAGGGGGAACTGAAAATGTCAAACCTCTGACCTAATGCTTTTGAAAAGGTATAAAAGAGAACCTGATGCTTGAAATAAACATGTAGTCCTGTACCTCGAGTCAGAGGCTACATCATTTCCTGCCGACACCGCTCATTCCTTCAGGCTGATCCCCTAGCTGCTGGAGCTGGACTCTGGCACTCTAGCGTATCCTGGAATGAATGCTGCCAGACTCTGGTTTCCTTTTGTGTCCCCAGAGACCTCCACAGTATCAGATACTCAGTGCTGTGAAAACACTTGTTGATTGAGTGAATAAACTAAATATCTGTTTCTCCCAAGGATTGCACAGAATCAGACACTACTGACGAGACTTAGCATGTGTGCACACATGCACCCAAGCTTCTCTGCCCTCTCAATGCTCAAATCTGTTAGTGCTGACACAATCTATCAGGCCTGCAAAGTTGGAAACTTGGAGTCAGTCTTGGTGAAGAAATGAGCACAGGACCTGGCTGCTCCTGAACTTGACATGGGGACAGTAATCCCACTGAGAGCTTGTTTTTTTACTCCATATGACAAGATAACACTTATATACCCTGTTGCATTTTAGACGTGAAGGCTGAAAGCCTCAAACTTAAACACTGATAGGAGTGAAAACTCACTGGAAGGCAGGGCTGTGAATTGTAAATTACATATTTCTACAGGTAACTATCATTTAGCTGTTGTGATTTCTTCCAAGGGGCAGAATCACACAGTNTTGAAATATAGCTTCTGCATTATATTTTATTTTCAATTAATTTTTATTATATTATAATTGCTTTAAAATATTGTGTTTGCTTCTATTTAGCAAGGTGGATCAGCTATACATATACATATATTCCCTCCTTAATTTTTGCATTTATTTCCTATTTAGCTCACCACAGAGTTTTGAGTAGACTTCCTTGTGCTGTAGAGTAGGTTCTCATTAGTTATCTATTTTAAACATAATAGTGTATATATATCAATACCAATCTCCCAATTCATTCCACCCTCCTTCACCCCTAGTATCCATACTCTGTCTCTACACATGTGTCTCTATTTCTGTTTTGCAAATAAGTTCATCTGTATTACTTTTTTTTGTATTCCATATATAAGTGATATTATATGGTATTTATTTTTTTCTTTCTGACTAAATTCCTTCTGTATTACAGCCTCAAGTTCAATTCATGTCTCTGCAAATAGCACAGTTTTGTTCCTTTTTATGGTTGAACAAATATTCCATTGTATATATGTACAACATCTTCTCTATCCATTATCTGTTGATGAACATTTAGTTAGCTTCTATGTCCTGGCTGTTGTAATGAAAATTGGGTGCATATATCTTTTTGAATTATAGTTTTCTTCCAAGAGTGGGACTGCAGAGTTATGGTAGCTCTATTTTTAGTTTGTTACGGAATCTCCACTATGTTCTTCATAGTGTCTGTATCAATATACATCCCCATCAACAGTGTAAGAGGGTTCCTTTTTCTCCAGCATTTATTGGTAGTAGACTTTATGATGATGGGCATGCTGTTTGGTGTGAGGTGACATCTCATTGTACTTTTGATTTGCATTTCTCTAATAATGAGTTATGCTGAGCATCTTTTTTTGTATTTCTTGGCCGTCTATATGTCTTTGAAGAAATATTTGTTTAGGTCTTCTGCCCATTTTTGGATTCAGTTGTTTGCTTTTGTTCTTTTTTTTTTAATTGAGCTACATGAGCTTTCTGAATATTTTGGAGATTAATCACTTGTTAGTTGCTTCATTTGCAAATATTTTCTCCATTTTGAGGGTTTTCTTATTTATTTATTCATTCATTTATTTATTTGACCATGTTAGGTCTTCACTGTTGCATGGAGTCTTTTCTCTAGTTGCAGAAATGCGGGATAGTCTCTGGTTGCATTCTGTGGGCTTCCCATTGCAGTGGCTTCTCTCATTGCAGGGGATGGTCTCTAGGGTCCATGGGCTCTAGTAGTCACAGCACATAGGCTCAGAAACTGTGGCTCCCAAGCTCTAGAGCACAGGCTCAGTAGTTGTGGCTCTGGGTTTAGTTGCTTTGCCACACATGGGATCTTCCTGGATCAGGGATCAAACCCATGTCTCCTGCATTGGCAAGTGGATTTTGTTTTTTTATCAGTGAGCCACCAGGGAAGTTTCTGAATATTTTCTTTTTGTCTTGTTTATTATTTCTTTGCTGTGAAAAAGCTTTTAAGTTTAATTAGGAACAATTTGCTTATTTTTCTTTTTATTTTCAATTCTCTAGAAAGTGGGACAAGAAAATCTTGCAGGGATTTATGCCAAAGAGTGTTCTGTCTCTTCCTCTAAGAGTTTTATAAGTGTCTGGTTTTAAATTTTAAGTCTTTAATCCATTTTGAGTAAATTTGTGTGTATGGTTTTAGGAAATATACTAATTTCATTCTTTCATGCACACTGCATATTAAAGAGTCTGTCTTTCTCCATGGTATATTCTTACCTCATTTGTCATAGTTTAGGTGGCAATAGATGCAAAGGTTTATCTCTCAGCTTTCTTTCATGTTTCATTGATCTACATTTCTGTTTTTTGTGCCACTAACATACTCTCTTGATTACTGTAGCTTTGTAGTATAGTTTGAACTCAGGGAGTCTGATATCTCCAACTCTGTTTTCTTTCTCAAGATTCCCTGGCTGTTTAGTGTCCTTTGTGTTTCTTACAAAGTACAATTTTTTTTTTTGCTCTAATTCTGTGAAAAATGCCCTTACTGATTTTGATAGGAATTGCATTGAATCTGTAGATGGCTTTCTGTAGTATATTATTCTTACAACATTTATTCTTCCAACTGAAGAACATGGAATATCTCTCCATCTGTTTGCCTCATTCCATGAGGCAACAATCACCCTGGTTTATTCCCTGTTATTTTATTATTTTTGCTGATATAGTAAATTGGATTTTTCCTTTATTTATATTTATGATCTTTCATTGTTAGTGTATTGGAATACAAGAGATTTCTGTGTATTAATTTTGTATCCTACACCTTTACAAAAATCACTGATTAGCTCTAGTAGTTTCTGGTAGCAGCTTTAGGATTTTCTATGAAGAGTATCATATCATCTACAAACAGTTACAATTGTACTTTTTCAGTTTGGATTCTTTTATTTTTTTCTTCTCAGATTGCTATGGCTAGAATTTTCAAAACTATGTTGAATGCAAGTGGTGAGAGTGAACATCCTTGTCTTGTTCCTGATCTTAGAGGAAATGCTTTCAGTTTTTCACCATTGACAATGATGTATTGTGTTGGTTTGTCTCTTTAAAATGCTTATATTTATAGAAGTAGCTTCCCTCTAATAGTTCAGTTCAGTTCAGTTCAGTCGCTCAGTTGTGTCTGACTCTTTGCGACTCCATGAATTGCAGTACACCAGGCCTCCCTGTCCATCACCAACTCTCGGAGTTCACTCAGACTCACGTCCATCGAGTCAGTGATGCCATCCAGCCATCTCATCCTCTGTCGTCCCCTTCTCCTCCTGCCCCCAATCCCTCCCAGCATCAAAGTCTTTTCCAATGAGTCAACTCTTTGCATGAGGTGGCCAAAGTACTGGGGTTTCAGCTTTAGCATCATTCCTTCCAAAGAAATC
>SJYR01000798.1:206803-217486 GCA_006410655.1 Kobus ellipsiprymnus
TGAGATCAATTTCCTTTTTATTTGAAGAAATTACTCTATGATTAGGTTCTTTTATTCTTTTATTTCAAACACAGTAAGGTAATTCAGGTTTTCTCAAGAGGAAAAGGAAAATGCAAATTAAAATAGATATATCTTCTTATTAATTTTTTCTGCTGATAAAAATGATAGAAACATCATATTAAGCATTAATTTAGAAAACCATTGTTTTGTAGAGGAATTACTTTCCAGTAACAAAAAGGTGCTTATATTTTTATCTAGCCCTTCATTGATAAAGAGTGGAGTGCTGTCTGACAATTATTTTAAATATGATCCTGAGACACTTTATGTTAGAGTACACATGATTTGCTCCATTGGATACGTGATCAACCTGGCCACTGCAGAGTAAAGCAGCTCTCACAGCTCAGAATGTAGAGAATGAATACTGTTGTCATCTTTTTTTCCTAACATCATAGAATTGACAATGAATAGTATAAAAAGACTACAATAAAATCCCTGAAATGTCTTCTAGCACCTCTTGAAAGTAGCCATCCTCAACAGGACTTTGTATCTACATCCTTTATGAAGCTGTTACAGATGTCTTTTCTTTTTCTTAAAAAAAATAATAATTTTGGTTGTGTGCATTACAATTCAAAAAGGTATACAATTTTTGAACACTTTAAACTACTCCAGAATAAAGATATATCATAGTTTATATAAATAATTATTGACTTGAAATTCTTTGTCAACTTATTTTATAAGCAAATATGAATGAATAGGAAATGAAAATTCTTACATACACATTTATATACGAGTGTGGGTAGATCTAGAAGTAGAGTTGCAAGGTCAGTGAGAACGTGCATTTAGAATATCGGTTTTACTGCCAAATTGCCTTCCACAGGGTTGTTTCCAATTAGTACTCCCAGCAACAATGTGTTAGAATTTCTGCCTCTCCATACCATACTGTAGCAGTACAGTGTATACCCCAATGAAATAGATGAAAAGTATCTTGTTTTTGCTTTAATTTATGGCCAATATTTTGAACATTTTATATATTTAATAAAACATTTCTTAAGCTCCTGTTTTTGCCCTTCCTCAGTTTAAATCTATTAAATTGATTTTTTTCTTATTCCCTTTACATATAACTGAAACCAGCAAGAAGTCAATTAAAAATGATTTGAGGCATTGCTAAATTTTTGAAAAAATAAAATGCACATCTGTGAAAAGTCAGAGATATTTTGTAAATAACATTGTTTTCCCTTTCCTCTGCTGTGTGCAAAAGATTCAGTGGAATTAAAATTGAGGAGGAGACAGTTCTACTTGGGTAGACTGGGAAAGGCTTCAAGCTTAGGAGTGTTTCTTGACAAATATGCCATCTTATTTTCAAACTAGTCTTCTAAATTTTATTTACCCAGCACTAGTTTAGGGCAGCTTTCACTAGAGTAACATCTCCAGATTGCTTTATCTCTCTGTATTCTCCCATGTATCAATCTTTCTGATGGATAAGTCTTTCAATAATCTTTCAAATCTTTCAAGTCTTGTCATGCCATTTCCTTGCTTTGAAAGTTCTAATGGCTCCGGCTGTTTGAAGAACACATTTCAGATTCTGCAGCATGCCAAGGAGTTCTATAACTGTCCTTTATAAATCCTTTCAAGGTTCCTCTGCAACTACACCAATGAACACATTGTGGATTGAGCCACAACCTACATTGTCGTTACATTTCCATCTCTATACGTTTGCTGACATTATACTTCTGCCCCAAATGATGCGTCCAGATATCTCCATGCAAAAACTACTTTTCCTACCTGGAAATAATAAGCTGCTTTAAAGATAGGAACATATTTTAATCTTTTTTTGAACTACTTTGTATAACATCAACAAGTGAAATGTTTGTTTAATTATATTGGCCCTTTGTCCTAACATAATTCACTCTAAATAACAAGGCTTTGAAGATTCCAGTATTGAGAAATGCTGCATAAGAAGCAAATTATCTTTAGTATAGTATAATGCAGAATAATCTCTCAGCAAGTGTTCTTTACTATGCCTCTGTGTAAGTTTGGGTTTGAAACTGGACCTGATAAAGTTAGTAAAACTCATTATTTGTCCAAGTTATCTTTTCTTAATTATAATAAAGAAACCAAGCTTGTATATCTTTGAAGAATTTGTGTTGAAGGTTTTTAAGCATTTTTAACATTTTTATTTCAGTTTCAAAATCCATTGAGTTTATGAATTTTGTTGTATCTGCATTTCTCATTATAGAACATGTAACATTGCGTGTTTTAAAAATATGGGCAGTAGACCAATATTACTTTAACACTCCTGAAACATGGGCACATGTTTTTCATTTTATACATCATTTATAAATCAGTTCCACAAAGTTGAAAGTTCTTAGCACAATTAAATCAAGAAGGATATATACTATTTTATACTTTATTGTAAGATACTACGTAGGTAAAGTTTATAATGAAAAATGATATATCATGTTTGAATTTCACCATTGAATCAGATCTCAAGTAGCAATGAGTAAAATGCCCTGTATAAACTTCTTATTTCTTCCTACCATATAATTCTATTCCAATTCAACAAATTAGCAATCTGCTAACTAACATGTGGTGCATGTCTATTAGATACCAAAGTTATAGTAATAATAATAAATTAGCTGAAAAAGCATATTCTACATCTTTTCATATAATTGAATTTTTGTCATAGATATATCTTGGGTTCTATTCTTTTTTTAATTTATTTTTTGGTTGCACTGGGTCTTTTTGCTGTGCACAGGCTTTCTCTACTTGTGGCAGCAGGGACTACTCTGTTGTGGTAAGCAGGGACCACTCTTCATTGTGGTGCGTGGACTTCTCATTGCGGTGGCTTCTCTTGTTGCTAAGCGTGGACTCTGGGTGTGCAGGCTCAAAATTTGGAGCACACAGACTCAGTAGTTGCAGCTTCCAGGCTCTAGAGCACTGGCTCAGTTCTTGTAGCACACAGGCCTAGTTGCTCTGTGGCATATGGGACCTTCCTGGACCAGGGAGTGAGCTCAGATTCCCTTCATTGGCAGGCAGATTCTTAATCACTGGACACTAGAGAAGTTGGAGTCTGTTTTAAATAAAACATAATTATCTTATTCTAAAAAATAATGTTTCCCTCATTCTGGTGTATATTTTCAGTTCAGTTCTGTTGCTCAGTTGGGTCTGACTCTTTGTGACCCCGTGAACTACAGCACATCAGGTCTCCCTTCCATCACCAACTCCTGGAATTTACTCAGACTGCTGTCCAATGAATCAGTGATGCCTTCCAACTATCTCATCCTCTGTCGTCCCCTTCTCCTCCTGCCTTCAATCTTTCCCAGCATCAGGGTCTTTTTAAACGAGTCCACTCTTCGCATCAGGTGGCCACAGTATTGGAGTTTCAGTTTCAGCATCAGTCCTTCTAATGAATATTCAGGACTGATTTGCTTTAGGATGGACTGGTTGGATCTCCTTGCAGTCCAAGAACTTCCCCAACACCTAAGTTCAAAAGCATCAGTTCTTCGGTGCTCAGCTTTCTTTATAGTCCAACTCTCACCTCCGTACATGACTACTGGAAAAACAGCCTTGACTAGATGGACCTTTGTTGGCAAAGTAATGTCTCTGCTTTTTAATATGCTATCTAGGTTGGTCATAACTTTTCTTCCAAGGAGTAAGTGACTTTTAATTTTATGGCTGCAGTCACCATATTTTTGATGACAATTAAAAATTGAGTCCATAAACTTGATGTCATAAGGTCATAGAAACATCAGGAATACAAAAATAGCAAATCCGTTTTAGGAGCAAAAAGAACAGTTCTCTAGAGAACTAGAGAGGATTTTGATCCCAACAAGCCTAAAAGTATTTCTCAGTTTTTCAGATCATTGACACTATTTAAGTCTTGGGGTGCTGTTACCTCTTTATCTTGTGCTCTTCTTTCTTCTTTATCTTATTATTCCATTCTTTGAACCCATTCCCTCTGAACAAGAGCTGTGTGTCATCGACAGGAAATACTGTGTAAGGATCTATATTATTTTTTCCATCACTAGACAAATATAGAAAAGCCAAGCTGCTGTTCGTTGTTTTCTCTCTGCCTCAATAGAAAACAGTAAAAGTAAAAACCAAATAGAAGACCAAGACTGCTTTCTGAGATCAGGGAAAAAATGAGTTTACAAGTGTCAAATACAAAGACACTAGCTGGAGTCACAAACATTTCAGTGTGCACAGTTAAAATTAACTTCTCATTTCTGTGATTCTACAGAATAGTAGGCAGTCGGTTAACAAGGAAAAAGATGAATGAGTGTGTATACTTGCTGCTTGCTGAGCACTGACTCCAAAAGCACAAAAGAAAACAGTGTATTAGCTTCTGCGGTCCTAGTGCTGAGAAATAGATGGCCTGGGGGAATCAGGCCTATCAAACATTAAAAAGGAATGTTCCTTGGCATTCCTAAATGTCTATGAAAGAAATTCAGATATTTTTTACATGAAAAATGGTGTAGCAGGTCAGTATAAAAAAAAATCCCTCAAATAAGTTGAATATATCCATTTTAATTTGCTTTTTTAATTTTAACATTTTTTAAGGTGAAAGAGGGGTTAGGAATTTATTTTTCATATGGGCATAGAATCAATTTGATAAGAACAGTTCCCCAGCAGATCTTTACTAACAGCAGGGGGATAAAATTTGGACAGTTTGGACTATGGTTAACAAGGTGCCAGTTACTGCAAACAAAAGCAAGAGATGATTAATTATGACACAGATATATGTAAATTTTGAAAAAAAAATTAGAAAATTTAATGATTAGAACCCAAACCATTTTGTTTTTATATTGAAATATATTACTTTTTATTCCAAATACTATGAAAAGTCTCAAAGGCTGAAGACATTACTTAAATTATTAGTCTTGGAAAAAAGAAATTCCTGTAGCAAAGGTTTATCATAAAAATGATTATATACATTAAACATATTATCTGTCTCTTATAAATGTGAATAAATATTGCACCTACCTGATTAATGAGCATAATACATATGTTTGGTAATATTTGATGCCCTTATTCTTAGGCTTTATATTTACCAGTTAACTATGTTACTTTCCATATAATTTAAATTTAAAATCTTGAATTATAAACATTCAAAGAAAAGACCAAAGAAAAATAAAAGAAATATTAAGAGCTCATGCAAAAATAAAAGTAAACATTGAGTACACTTCAATTCATCCTGTGTTTATTTGCTGTTTACTGTGTTGAAGGTGAGTTGACATGTAGATGGAGGAAACTCATTTTTATATATTAGCAATGTACCAAGTTTACTCTGAACTTATTATTCATAAATCAGAACCTCACAATATCCATTATATAAATGGTTTTGCTGATGCATGTATAGAAATATTGTGTATGCTTTCAACATCTTTTATGTTCAGTTCAGTTCAGTCGCTCTGTCGTGTCTGACTCTTTGTGACCCTATGAATCACAGGACACCAGGCCTCCCTGTCCATCACCAACTCCTGGAGTTCACTAAAAGTCATGTCCATTGAGTCAGTGATGCCATCCAGCCATCTCATCCTCTGTCATCCCCTTCTCCTCCTGCCCCCAATCCCTCCCAGCATCAGAGTCTTTTCCAATGAGTCAGCTCTTCTCATGAGGTGGCCAAAGTATTGGAGTTTCAGCTTTAGCATCAGTCCTTCCAATGAACACCCAGGACTGATCTCTTTTAGAATGGACTAGTTGGATCTCTTTGCAGTCCAAGGGACTCTTAAGAGTCTCCTCCAGCACCGCAGTTCAAAAGCATGAATTCTTCAGTGCTCAGCTTTCTTCACAGTCCAACTCTCACATCCATACATGACCACTGGAATTCGCAAAGTAATGTCTCTGCTTTTGAATATGCTATTTAGGTTGGTCATAACTTTCCTTCCAAGGAGTAAGCAGCTTTTAATTCTATGGCTGCAATCACCATCTGCAGTGATTTTGGAGCCCCCCAAAATAAAGTTTGACCCTGTTTCCCCATCTGTTTCCCATTAAGTGATGGGACCAGATGCCATGATCTTAGTTTTCTGAATGTTGATCTTTAAGCCAACTTTTTCACTCTCTCTTACTTTCATCAAGAGGCTTTTTAGTTCTTCTTCACTTTCTGCGATAGGGTGGTGTCATCTGCATATCTGCGGGTATTTATATTTCTCCTGGCAAGCTTGATTCCAGCTTGTGCTTCTTCCAGCCCAGTGTTTCTCATGATGTACTCTGCAGAAGTAAAAACTGTTATAAATCTCAAGCATTTACCACTAACATTTTTATCCTAGCCATAATTTTAGGGCTCAATTTAAAATTAAAAAACAAAACTTCAAAATTTAATTAATGCCCTTTTCGATGAATTAGTATTAATGATAGTAATAAAAGCAATTTAGGAGATGTAAACAAAAGCTATATGGGCTTTCCTGGTTGGCTCAGTAGGTAAAAGATCCTCCTGTAATGTTGGAGACCTGGGTTCTATCCCTGGGTCGGGAAGATCCCCTGGAGAGGGAGATGGCAACCCACTCCACTGTTTTTGCCTGGGGAATTCCATGGACAGAGGAGCCTGGCAGGCCACAGTCCATGGTGTTGCAAAGAGTTAGACACTACTGAACAACTGAGCGCAGCACGAACAAAAACTTTATAGATAAAGGAATGTGACTTTGTTTTAAACTGAAATGCTTTCCTTGAATCTAGAAATCTCTGTTTCTCATTTGTTCAATGAGAACACAAAACTATATGACAAGCTGTAATGGCCTTGAATTTTCAGAATACGGCCTTAACTTTGATAGAGTAGATATTTACCCTTACAAACCATCTCTGTGAACGTTTTTATTATTTCATAACTTACCTGAAAATTTTACTTTTTAAACACTTTTGTTTCCACATCTGCTTTTATTCAGTCATTTTATTTTTCCTTCTTTTGGGTCTCCATCCCTCAGGTTTTTGCCCACTCTTTAGTATCTTCAGTTTCTCCATTTTGCTGGCTTAAAGAAAGTGAAGTCGCTCAATTGTGTCTGACTCTTTGTGACCCCATGGATTGTAGCCCTCCCAGGCTCCTCTGTCCATGGAATTTTTCAGGCAAGAGTACTGGAGTGGGTTGCCATTTCCTTCTCTAGTGCATCTTCCCAACCCAGAGATCAAACCTTGGTCTCCCGCATTATAGGCAGATGCTTTACTCTCTGAGCCACTATGGAAGCCTCATACATTCACTGACTTGCTTTTGTCCTAAAAGAATAGAAGCTGATCCAATCTTAAAAATAAAACAAGACACTTTCTTGTTCTACTTTTGCTTGAGCTAATACTTATGTATACATTCACACTTCCCTTCTCCAGACTCATTTGTTGTCATACCTTACCTCTCTTCCTGTTAATTCAGTGAAGATCATTTTACTGAAGTCCCTATTCCCATCACCAAACACTTAAGACCTTCACCAAATGCTTACTGAAGGCATACACAAATCCTACCATGTTCTATCATTTCAATACACTTGTGCTCATTTCCCATGCTAGTAAGGTTATTCTCAAAATCCTTCAAGCTGGGCTTCAGCAGTACATGGAATGAGAACTTCCCAATGTACAATTTGTGTTTAGAAAAAGCAGAGGAACCAGATATCACATGGCCAACATTCATTGGATCATAGAGAAAACAAGGGAATTCTAGAAAAAAATATCTCCTGCTTCATTGAGTACACTAAAGCCTTTGCTTGGGTGGATCACAACAAACTGTGGAAAATTCTTTAAGAGATGGAAAACCCTTTCCTGTCTCTTGAGAAACCTGTATGTGGGTCAAGAAGCGACAGTTAGAACTGGACAAGAAACAATGGACTGATTCCAAATTGGGAAAGGAGTATATCAAGGCTGTATATTGTCACCCTGCTTATTTAACTTATATGCAGAGTACATCAAGCAAAATGCCCGGCTGGATGAATCACAAGCTGGAATCGAGATTTCTGGGAGAAATATCATCAACCTCAGATATACAGATCATACCATTCTAGTAGCGGAAAGCTAAGAGGAACTGAGCTTCCTGATGAGGGTGAAATAGAGTGAAAAAGCTGGCTTAAAACTTAACATTAAAAAAAGTAAGATCATGGCATATGGTCCTATCACTTCATGGCAAATACAAGGGGGAGAAAGTGGAAGCAGTGACAGATTTTCTTTTCTTGGGCTCCAAAATCCTTGTGGATGGTGAATGCACCCTTGGAATTAAAAGACACTTGATCCTTAGAAGAAAAGTGTGTTAGTTGCTCAGTCATGTTGGACTCTGAAACCCCATGGACTGTAGCCTGCCAGGCTCCCCAGTCCATGCACTTCTCCAGAAAATACTGGAGTGGGTTGCCATTTCCTTCTCCAGGGGATCTTCTGGATTCAGGGATCAAACCTGGGTTTCCTGCATTGTAGGTCGAGTCCTTACCATCTAAGCCACCAAGCTATGACAAACCTAGACGGTGTAGTAAAAAACAGAGATATCACTTTGCTGACAATGGTCCTAGTCAAAGCTATACTTTTTCTAATAGTCATGTATGGAAGTGAGAGTTGAACCATACAGAAGAATGAGTGCCAGAGAACTGATGCTTTCAGATTGTGGTGCTGGAGAAGACTATTTTTATTTTAAATTTATTTATTTTAATTGGAGGCTAATTACTTTACAATATTGTAGTGGTTTTTGCCGTACGTTGACATGAATCAGCCATGGGTGCACATGTATTCTCCATCCTGAACCCCTCCTCCCACGTCCCTCCCCATCCCGTCCCTCTGGGTCATCCCAGTGCACCAGCCCTGAGCACCCTGTCTCATGCATCGAACCTGGACTGGTGATACATGTTTCAATGCTATTCTGTGAGATCATCCCACCCTCGCCTTGGAGAAGACTCTTCAGAGTCCCTTGGACTGCAAGGAGATCAAACCAGTCCATTGTAAAGGAAATCAGTCCTGAATATTCATTGGAAGGACTGATGTTGAAGCTGAAGCTCCAAGACTGTGGCCACCTGATGTGAAGAGCTGACTCACTGAAGAAGACCCTGATGCTGGAAAAGATTGAAGGCAAAAGCAGAAGGGGGTTGCAGAGGATGAGATGGTTAGTTAACATTACCAACTGACATGAATTTGAGCAAACTCCAGGAGACAGTGTAGGACAGGGAAGCCTGGTATGCTGCAGTCCGTGAGATTGCAAGGAATCAGGCACGATTTAGTGACAGAACAATGACTCTCATGAAATGTATTTTTAGATAGCCATAGATATTGCGGTTTAAATTAGTTGGAGTATAAATAGAATGCTATCATAAATAATATCCCTTAATCTTTAAGTTTTTAGCACAGATGGAAAAAACTTGGTGATAGTTATGGGTAATATACAAAGTGCTATTTATTACATGATTAAGGGCCATAATTTAATTTTGATGTCCAAATCAGTAATACTTATTTGAGTTTTGTAAAGTAACAATTTCTAATCTATTAGCTAATCTATTATAGCTAGCACCACTAGCTATGGTCCTAATTTTGTAATGATGGTTTCAGGGAGAAAATACAAATAGCTCATGGTATATTGAGATATGCCAACATGTTTCCCTCCTCACTGTCTCTGTATTGTATTCCTTGGGCCTGAGATATTCCTTCCTTTTTCTTTACCTAAATACTTCCTACTGTTTAGATCTAGAATATTACTTCATCAGAAATCAAACCATCTGTCTGATAATTTTCTCTTTCAGTAAAATTTGTTCCCATTATAATATTTATCAAACTATATAATCATATGAAACTGTTAATCACTCAGTTGTGTCCAACTCTTTGTGACCCCACAGACTATAGCCCACGGGGCTCCTCTGTCCATGGAATTCTTCAGGCAAGAATAGTGGAGTGAGGAGCCTTTCCCTTCTCCAGGAGATATTTGAGACTCAGATCGAACCAAGGTATTATGCATTGCAGGTAGATTCTTTACCATCTGAACCAGAGAAACCCATGATTATTTGATTATTTGATAAATAACACACTTCTATTTTTGAAAATCTGTGAGTTGAAATTTTATTTTATGGGTTTTTCAAATTGTGCATTGCCTGTAATACGTTGCATACTTGATAATACTTATTAAATGAACAGGTGAATGAACACAAAGACAGACTGGAATAGCTATTTAATGCACAGTTCCAATAGCTGAAGAATTAGCATTTCCATTGATCTCCTTAGTCTACTGCCACAACTTCAGGGAACTGTGATTCTTTCTCTGACCTTTACAATTTAATTTAAATTTCTCAAGATCTACATAGCTTTTTTTGTTTTCAGGCCCCAAACTGTTTCAGCAATACAGGTTACATTCTTCAGTAGAGGTATCTCCTTAGACACTAAATTAATTTGACTAAAACAATTCCTATCCTTGATTAGAAAATGGAGAAAATAGCTTAGGAAAGGAGATGTAGGAGGGGAGATATGTTTTCTAAACAATGTTTGCAAAACTCATTTGCTAGAATGCTGCTAAATATTAGAGGAATCAAATCATAGTGCCATAAGAATTAACTTCTAAATTTCATTATTTTGTCTGAATAATTAGAAGTTGCACTACTGAAAATCAGGTGTGTTATACTTTAAAGAATAGTAAAAAAGTTTAATATTGCCTAATAATTAAGAAATGGTCATTTGATGTACGTGAAAATAGAGATTACTGTCTTAGAAAGTGGCTAAAATATTGCTGATATTTAATTCTCTAGT
>SJYR01000798.1:223643-255013 GCA_006410655.1 Kobus ellipsiprymnus
ACCTTAAGGAAATAAGGATTCAATTTTAAATTGAAGTAATAAATCCATTTGCAGTATGTAGTTATTCATATTCAGCTTAAGACTTTTCTTGGGGGAAACAGGCTCTTTAATGGTGATCTAATATAAGTGTTTGGCACATAGTTATTATTATGGTGCTTTGCATATATTTAGCAATTTATAAATTTATATACTTGAGCAGTATTTTGAAGTGTCAATATTTTCATTCCTATCTCAAGGAATAATCATGGGATGAAAAATGAATATATTCTCATATTAAATAATGCTTTTTACATGTAATATGTTTATTACAGCCTTTTTTTGAATCATAGCTTATTTCCTTAAGTGAATCTCAGTATGTAGCAATTATGAATATCCTATATATATATGCTAATATCACACATGCATACATACATATATGTATATTCATACTATAAATGTGAATATATGTGCTTTGAGTATATATTAATATCCTATTTGTATACTACATCATATTCTAGTTATTTCATAACTCGGGTTCAGAATAGTATTATTTAACATGGCCAAATTAATCATAGGAAGATGAAATAAAATTAGTTCCGTTTAGTTCGGTCACTAAGTCATATCCTACTCTTTGTAACCCCATGAACTGCAACACGTCACGCCTCCCTGTCCATTACCAACTTTTAGAGTTTACCCAAATTCATGTCCATTGAGTTGGTAATGCCATCCAACCATCTCATCCTCTGTCATCCCGTTTTCCTCCTGCCTTCAATCTTTCCCAGTATCAGTGTCTTTTCAAATGAGTTGGCCCTTCGCATCAGGAGGCCAAAATATTGGAGTTTCAGCTTCAACATCAGTCCTTTCAGTGAACACCCAGGACTGATCTCCTTTAGGATGGACTGGTTGGATCTCCTTGCAGTCCAAGGGACTCTCAGGAGTCTTTTCCAACACCACAGTTCAAAAGCATCAATTCTTCGGCGCTCAGCTTTTTTTTATAGTCCCAACTCTCACATCCATACATGACCACTGGAAAAACCATAGCCTTGACTAGACGGACCTTTACTGGCAAAGTGATGTCTCTGCTTTTAATATGCTCTCTGGTCATAACTTTCCTTCCAAGGAGTAAGTGTCTTTTAATTGAAATCAAATAATCCATATAAATATGGAAAATAATAATTTCCTGATTTCAGTCATATTAGTGGAAGCTATTTCAAGAGGCATGTATATTTCTCTCCTACATCATATTATTCTTACTAATTATAAGCAAGATATCCTTTTTAGAATGCATTTGAACATCATTTCTAACTGTTCATTTTTGTTTAATGCAGTGTAATGGCATCAGTGTACTTGGTCCCAAAGGGAAAAAATCAAATAGATGAATCATTACTGCCATCCAGAATTTTCTCACTTTTGAGACTTAAATTTTCAATATTTCTAGCAATTGCAGTTAGTAGTGGTATATCTGAAAGTATGACATTCACTTGAAATATTCAGTGTATCATTCATAAACTTTCCTGTGGTGATTTCATTTAGCATGCCAAAAATCACCAAGGGGAGTTCTGTTACTAGAAACAAGCTTGGCTTATTTTTGTAAATTTATTTTAGTTCAACAGTCAACAGTGAGTATTGATTACCCACTGTGTTGATAGCACTGTACTGTGTATTGTGAGGAAGTCATTATATAGGAAGTAAAATATTTGCTTAGAGACTCATTTAATTATCATCTAATGAAGGTAGGAAGGAAAACGTTATACAAATGATTAGGCATCAGTGAATCTATCCATTTACTCTTTATTCATATGTACATTGAAGTTTACTATTTATTTTTTTTAAGCCTTTGGAATTTATACATATACACAAAAAGTATTTATGGCCTTCAAAAGTCACAGAGTTACAATACAACTATGCCCAGAAAATATAACAATTTGTTATCACTAGGAGTTCTGGGGAAGCAAAACTGGAAAAGTAATTTTTGACTGTGGTCTTAAAGGATGAATTGGATTTTGACTGTGGGAGATTGAAAAAGTAAAGTTCACTAGAGAAACAATCATAAACAAAGGCACAGAATTTGGAAGAACAGTCATACTAAGGTCTTAATAATTGTGAAAATGCAAATAGGAGTTTAGTTGGGCAGAACAAAGATTGTGCTACTGAGGAGGCAGATAAATATGGGGGTATATAGTTATATGTATAACACATGCTGCTGCTGCTGCTAAGTCGCTTCAGTCATGTCCAACTCTGTGTGACCCCATAGACGGAAGCCCACCAGGCTACCCTGTCCCTGGGATTCTCCAGGCAAGAACACTGGAGTGGGTTGCCATTTCCTTCTCCAATGCATGAAAGTGAAAAGTGAAAGTGAAGTCGCTCAGTCTTGTCCTACCCTCAGAGACCCCATGGACTGCAGTCTTCCAGGCTCCTCTATCCATGGGATTTTCCAGGCAAGAGTACTGGAGTGGGTGCCATTGCCTTCTCCATATAATACATAGTATGTGTATTTATTGCATATTTATAAGGATTCCTAAAAGATACAAAGTACGAGTGGGTGAGCTCTGTTGAGCAAAATTGATGAAACATCTTGAAAAGTACTGTTAGATGTTTCAAGAACTAATAAATTGCTAAACATTTTCAAAACAGTAATTAATGTGTTCAAGTGTTCACTTTTAAAACATATCTATTCATTATATGTGGTATGGATCGACTTTATGAGGAGACAGCATTTTTAATATATGACTTGGAAATGTTCTGAATTTAGGGAGAATGTTTTTAAGTCATGTAGGTTCTACTTGGTTGGTGGATTTAGTCTTGTCCTTTTTTGAACATTAATGCAATCACAAGAGATAATTTTCTAATTCTTAAATTTGTTATATCTTATATACCACGTTTAAAACAGCTACAAATTAAGTCAGTTCAGTTCAGTTCAGTTGCTCAGTCGTGTCCTACTCTTTACGACCCCATGAATCACAGCACGCCAGGCCTCCCTGTCTATTACCAACTCCTGGAGTTCACTCAGACTCACGTGCATCGAGTCGGTGATGCCATTCAGCCATCTCATCCTGGGTCGTCCCCTTCTCCTCCTACCCCCAATCCCTCCCAGCATCAGAGTCTTTTCCAGTGAGTCAACTCTTCGCCTGAGGTGGCTGAAGACTGAAGTTTCAGCTTTAGCATCATTCCTTCCAAAGAAATCTCAGGGCTGATCTCCTTCAGAATGGACTGGTTGGATCTCCTTGCAGTCCAAGTGACTCTCAAGTGTCTTCTCCAACACCACAGTTCAAAAGCATCAATTCTTTGGTGCTCAGCTTTCTTTACAGTGCAACTCTCACATCCATACATGACCACTGGAAAAACCATAGCCTTGACTAGACAGACATTTGTTGACAAAGTAATGTCTCTCCTTGTGAATATGCTATGTAGGTTGGTCATATCTTTTCTTCCAAGGAGGAAGCGTCTTTTAATTTCATGGCTGCAGTCACCATCTACAGTGATTTTGGAGTCCCCCAAAATAAAGTCTGACACTTTTCCACTGTTTCCGCATCTATTTCCAATGAAGCGATGGGAAAATATGCCATGATCTTCGTTTTCTGAATGTTGAGCTTTAAGCCAACTTTTTCACTCTCCTCTTTCACTTTCAGCAAGAGGCTTTTTAGTTCCTCTTCACTTTCTGCCATAAGGGTACTGTCATCTGCCTATCTGAGGTTATTGATATTCTCCTGGCAACCTTGATTCCAGCTTGTGTTTCTTCCAGTCCAGCATTTCTCATGATGTACTCTGCATAGAAGTTAAATAAGCAGGGTGACAATATACAGCCTTGACGTCCTCCTTTTCCTATTTGGAACCAGTCTGTTGTTCCATGTCCAGTTCTAACTGTTGCTTCCTGTCCTGCATACAGATTTCTCAAGAGGCAGGTCAGGTGGTCTGGTATTCCCATCTCTTTCAGAATTTTCCAGTTTGTTGCGAGCCACACAGTCAACGGCTTTGATGTAGTCAATAAAGCAGAAATAGATGTTTTTCTGGAACTCTCATGCTTTTTCCATGATCCAGCAGATGATGGCAATTTGATCTCTGGTGCCTCTTCCTTTTCTAAAACCAGCTTGAACATCTGGAAGTTCACAGTTCACATATTGCTGAAGCCTGGCTTGGAGAATTTTGAGCATTACTTTACTAGCATGTGAGACGAGTGCAATTGTGCAGTAGTTTGAGCATTCTTTGGCATTGCCTTTCTTTGGGATTGGAATGAAAACTGACCTTTTCCAGTCCTGTGGCCACTGCTGAGTTTTCCAAATTTGCTGTTATATTGAGTGCAGCACTTTCACAGCCATCATCTTTCAGGATTTGAAATAGCTCAACTGGAATTTCATCACCTCCATTAGCTTTGTTCGGCCCACTTAAAACATGGCCCACTTTGTTCAGCCATGCTTTCTAATGCCCACTTGACTTCACATTCCAGGATGTCTTTCTCTAGGTGAGTGATCACACCATCGTGATTATCTTGGTTGTGAAGATCTTTTTTGTACAGTTCTTTTGTGTATTCTTGCTACCTCTTGTTAATATCTTCTGCTTCTGTTAGGTCCATATGATTTCTGACCTTTATCGAGCCCATCTTTGCATGAAATGTTCCCTTGGTATCTCTAATTTTCTTAAAGAGATCTCTAGTCTTTCCCATTCTGTTGTTTTCCTCTATTTCTTTGCATTGATTGCTGGTGGAGAGGTCTGACAAAATGTGGACCACTGGAGAAGGGAATGGCAAACCACTTTAATATTCTTGCCTTGAGAACCACATGAACCGTATGAAAAGGCAAAAATGATAGGATACTGAAAGAGGAGCTCCCCAGGTCAGTAGGTGCCCAATATGCTACTGGAGATCAGTGGAGAAATAACTCCAGAAGGAATGAAGGAATGGAGCCAAAGCAAAAACAATACCCAGCTGTGGATGTGACTGATGATAGAAACAAGGTCCGATGCAGTAAAGACAATATTGCATAGGAACCTGGAATGTCAGGTCCATGAATCAAGGCAAATTGCAAGTGGTCAAACGAGATGGCAAGAGTGAACATCAACATTCTAGGAATCAGCACACTAAAATGGACTGGAATGGGTGAATTTAACTCAGATGGCCATGTCTACTACTGCGGGCAGGAATCCCTGAGAAGAAATAGAGTAGCCATCATAGTCAACAAAGGAGTCCGAAATGCAGTATTTGGATGCAATCAAAAATGACAGAATGATTTCTGTTCATTTCCAAGGCAAGCCATTCAATATCACAGTAATCCAAGTCTATGCCCCAACCAGTAATGCTGAAGATGCTTAAGTTGAATGGTTCTATGAAGAAGTACAAGACCTTTTCGAAATAACACCCCCAAAAGATGTCCTTTTCATTATAGGGGACTGGAATGTAAAAGTAGGAAGTCAAGAAACACCTGGAGTAACAGGCAAATTTGGCCTTGGAATACGGAATGAAGCAGGGCAAAGACTAATAGAGTTTTGTCAAGAAAATGCACTGATCATAACAAACACCGTCTTCCAACACAAGAGAAGACTCTACACATGGACATCACCAGATGGTCAACACTGAAGTCAGACTTATTATATTATTTGCAGCCAAAAATGGAGAAGCTCTATACAGTCAGCACAAAAAAGATCGGGAGCTGACTGTGGCTCAGATCATGAGCTCCTTATTGCCAATTTCAGACTTAAATTGTAGAAAGTAGGGAAAACCACTAGACCATTCAGGTATGACCTAAATCAAATCCCTTATGATTGTACAGTGGAAGTGAGATATAGATTTAAGGGCCTAGATCTGATAGATAGAGTGCCTGATGAACTTGGACTGAGGTTCGTGACATTGTATAGGAGACAGGAATCAAGACCATCCCCATGGAAAAGAAATGCAAAAAAGCAAAATGGTTGTCTGGGAAGCAAAATAGCTGTGAAAAGAAGAGAAGCAAAAACCAAAGGAGAAAAGGAAAGATATAAGCATCTGAATGCAGAGTTCCAATGTATGGCAAGAAGAGATAAGAAAGCTACAAAGTAAACTTTTTCAGAAGTTTGAGTCTGGTACGTGGTGAAATCCAAGCATCAAAGCATGATATAGAAGACTACGTCCTAGTTTTAGACTCAAGTACCTCTATATTCCCCACCTCCATGTCCTTATGTTCTTTTTTCCCCCCAGCAGAATGAAGTTTATTTTCCTGAATAAACAATAAAACAGCAAAATATTTTCCTGAATAAAGTGTATGAAACAACAGTTTTTAAGACATCAAACATTAGGCAATAAAGGGAGATGATCCATTTCACTATATAAACATATGAGATAACACCTACAATTCTCCTGGCTTATTGCCTGCTGGTTTCCCAAGTCACAAGGGAGAAAACCCAAACAAATTGTGAAAGTAAAGCTAGGAGTATGGGGAGAACTAGGAACCTAGAGTTAATAGATAAGAGTGTAGCAGAGGTAAAAGCTTTTCTGAGAAAGGGAGAGAGATCTTTGTAGGTTTGCAGAGTCCTCTGTGAGTCTTCAGCTGAGTAGTCATTGCTGTCTGAGGGTGAGGAAATTGCTCAATGCAGAAAGGATTAGAAGGAATAATACTCAGTGTTTATGGAGGTCACTGGCCAAAATGGAAAACCTCATAATTTATGAGGAATGTTGGGTAAAGTACTCACAAGAGTTTTGCCTCAGCAGTAGCAAAAGCATTCCATCATTCCTAAACTAAATGCTACTCTGTTTCCTCCTAACAATGCTTGTAAGCAAGACCTGAATGGCTCAAACTATTCCTAAAGAACAAAATCATGAAATAAATCTCAAGTATATTTATTCAAATTCAAGAATATATAGCATCCAAGAAGATAAGATTAATAGTGATCAATCAAAAATTATTATCATGCAAAGAAGCAAGGTATTATTGGTCCATAGAGAGAGATTATCAAAACCAATCCAAATGGAACACACAAAATAGAATTAGTAAATGAGAACAATAAACAATTACTATATTCCCTGAGTTTAAGAGGGCTTCCCTGGTAGCTCATTTGGTTACGAATCCACCTGCAAAGCAGGAGACCCTGGTTCAATTCCTGTGTGAGGAGATCTGCTGGAGAAGGAATAGGCCATCTATTCCAGTATTCTTGTGCTTCCCTTGTGGCTCAGCTGGTAAAGAATCCACCTGCAATGCGAGAGACCTGAGTTTGATTCCTGGGTTGGGAAGATCCCCTGGAGAAGGAAAAGGCTACCCACTCCAGTATTCTGGCTTAGAGAATCCCATGGACTGTATAGTCCGTGGGGTTGCAAAGAGTTGGAAACAACTGAGTGACCTTCACTTTCACTGAGTTTAAGAAGCTGGAGTAAATATTGTACATGTTAAGTAAAGAAAGACTATGTTAAAGACTCAAATTGAACTTGAAGGGATGAAAACGGCAATGTGTGAAATGAAAAATAGTACCAAGTGGATTAATGATGTATTAGACATTGGAGAGGAGAAGGCAATGACACCCCACTCCAGTACTCTTGCCTGGAAAATCCCATGGTTGGAGGAGCCTGGTGGGCTACAGTCCATGGGGTCGCACAGAGTCGGACATACTGAAGTGACTTAGCAGCAGCAGCAGCAGCAGACATTGGAGAAGAGATGTTTATTGAACTTGAAGACATGGTAAGTGAAACTATACAAATGAAGCACCTAAAAATGACTGAAAAAGTGCATTGTTTTTAAAATATTTCTTATAGTACAAATCTGCCAGAGATAATGATGAATCCTTTTAGTCTTTGCCTGCTTTGAAATGGCTTTATTTTGACTTCATGTTGAAAGGATATTTTTACTGGATATAAAATTATATTTTAGCAGTTTTTCTTTAAGGACTTTAAAGATGCATTTAATTGCTTCTCCCCTTAGTTGTTTTATTCTGATAGGATTTGTTTCCATTCTCCTGCTTTGCCTTCGCCTTCCTCAGGTCCTGCTTGTCTGCATCTCGAGGGATATCTCTAGTCTCTCTTGCCTCTGCCCCAGCCAGAATCAGTCATTGCTTTGTACCCACTGAAGACTGCATGTACCTGAAGAGTTCAGTTCAGGTTTTCCTGGGCTGCCTTCAAACTTTTAAGAAATCCCTTATGCTTACACTTTAGGGAAGAATCTCTTTCATCTTCCCTGTCCCTCTCTCAGTCATAGATTATTATTCCTCTTAGGGTACAGCCTGGAGAACTTAAGTTCTACACAACTGTACCTTTGTGGAGCAGGTCTCTCTCAGTATATATGCGTGTCTTCACCAAATTAGGTCCCTTTACATTTTGTATCAATGTGAAACCTGAGTGCTTGAAAGTTTCTCTCAGCGTTCCTACTCTAGCCCCCCAAACAGGATAAAAGAACAGGACAGAAAGAAATACTGGAAGAAATAATTACTAACAATTTTCTAAAACTGAGGAAAGACATCAACTCACAGACCTAAGAAGTTTGGTGAAACCCAAGAACAATAAGTGTTGAGAAAATTGCATCTAGGCATATCATGGTTTTACTGCTGAAATCTCAAGCAGTGCATAGACAGTCTGTTGATTTTTGATGGTGAGGTGGCTGAATGAAGAGATATCTTTCAGAACCAGACTTTTACAGGCAAAATAAAACAGGTCTGAGAAAAATTCTCCCAAGTTTTATCATATGGGCTATAAGGCAGGATTTGTTCTGTAGAGGCTAATTCAGTGAGATCTTCCAAACTCATTGGCCCTTTGGAGATGGCTCTTTTATGAACTTATACTTGTCCTCCTTCTTACAAACTTCTACAGAAAGGAAAGAAGAAACCATGTTAAGACAAATAGTAATTTTGTTAGTAATAAAACATACTTCCATTGAGATGGATGTTCTCCAAAAGGACTTCCTAAAATTATTCTAATAATACATATAAACATTCATAATATGTATACACATATTATATATTATCTGTCTCTTATACACATCTAGATGTGTATAAGAGACAGTCTCTGAGTGGTCCAGACTGTGGAAGTTGTATGGATGAGCCTAGTTGAATAATTTTTCCTAGAAGAAGAATATAACTCATATAAAGGGTTAGTGCATAGTTTATTTTTCAGATGTATTAGAAAGTTCTTAAAAAAAATAAAGCTATATGAAAACTCATCTTTTGGGCTAACATTTTTTTGGATTAGTAGTCATACTAAAAATAATGTAGATTGTACCTTAAAGGACAGTCACCCAAAATGCTATAAAAAACACATATAACTAGGCTCCATTCCCAGAATTCAAAATATCTGAGCTGGTGCCCTGGCATTTGCAGTTGTAAGAAGTTTCTAGTTGATTCCAGTATTGCTGATCTGTCAGAACACTTTGAGAATCAATGATGTAGACAATCATACTCATTAACTATATTAAGCCATGTGACTGGTGATATAAAGACTAAATATAAATTTGAATGCCTATGAAATTTTTTAGGACAACTCACATTTCTATTTGTAGTATTCAAGATGTTTATTACTTAAGAGAAATATATTGGAATCTTACTGTTCTGCATAACTAACCTTAAGATATGCCTGTTTTTTGTTTTTTTGTTTTTTTATTCCTCTATACTGCAAAGAGATTTCTCCAACATTAATTATTAATTCAGCATCAGCTATCAGGATACAGTTTATTCTGATTCTTTAGAGGTCTGTTACGTTATAAAAATAGATCAGTCAATAAGAATTAATATATACTGATTGAGGAGATGTGCACGTTGACTCTCTGGCTTACAGTGTTGCACTCAGTACAGGTTTTTATCAATATGTGCTGCTCACTGTCAATCCCATTTTCTCTTTTTCTCTTTCATTGTCTAGTTTTCTTATAAGCCCTATGATGCACATTTAAATGCTTGCCTCATCCCAGCTCTTACCAATCAGACTTACTATCATTTTATACAAAATGCAGGCAGCCCCTAGTTATATGCTTAGTTTTTCAATTCCAGGACATTAAGCATGCTGCCTCAAAGCTTGGTCCATTGTAACTTATTGCTAGAGCCAAAATGAGTCTTGCCCTGAAGGGATCCTTTCGAACTCACTGTTTGGCCTGAATGCATTTTTGCCCTTAGGCTTTCTCTATTCCTTCAGCCTGATCATCTAGGCTCTGGTGAATGGTGCCTTTGGGTTGTCTCCCTCAGTTTCAGTTTCAAGGCTTGCATGCTTTTTACCCTAGTTTTCCCTTTTCACCTTCTGTGTTATGTTTTAAAGTCCTGGTGGCTTTAAACACATTCTCATATTTTCCTGTTTCATGCTTCAGTAACATAGATGTGGAGTACTGTTTCACTGATCTGATCTTCCCTGTTAAGAATTTCAATATTCCCTCTTCTTATTTACTTGTTTTTATGTTATACCTTATTTGAAATCTTAGATTTAATCTGTGATAAACTATGTAGCATATAATCAGCAATCTCACTGAATACTTATTTTCTACTAGAAGAAAATCACTTGCACATCTATACTATTACAACCATCCGGAGTGCTGGTAATAAACAAAAAATACATACTTGTTTTAATTTAAGCAGAAACAGGCTTATTGGAAAGTATTCAAATAGGACACTGAAATAATGTTAAGCTGAGAACCATGCTCCAAAAAACCAACTTAGGGAAGGTAGAGGGAGCCAATTGAAACTAGGCAGTTTGAAACACAGCCACGCATACATAGATCATACTAGCTTAGTTAGGGCATGGCTAATGCAGATGATGACATCCCTTTCCTACTGAAACAGTTACTAAAAGTTTCTCCTTTTGAATCACTAGTTTCATATTCAAGGTCCAAGCTTGGAACCGGACTGACTGAACTAAGTCTGTCCCTCCTTATTGCCTTCTTGTGGGATAAGTGGCCCTACTACCACTCATGGCTTTCCTGATGGTGGCATTCCCCACACCCAATACCAGAAGTGACTTAGATTTTGTGCTGAAGAAGACACGATTCTTAATCATGGAAAAGATTTACAGGATCATTGTGTTAGAGGATGTCATTGGGAGATTGTGACCACTATTTGACCCATGACCTGGATCCTGATAGTTGGAGACTCATTTCCTTTTTTCCCTCCATTGTCCTTTTATGCACATCCCACCTACTATTGCCATGCTAACAGCTATTTCAAGGATGTAGCCTTGAAAGAATAGAGTGTTGTTGATACCACTTGGACTGAACATGTGACAGCTCAGTTAAGGCTACTCTATAAACTTTGACTAATCTTGTGAGTCAGTGGTGAGACATACTGGTCTTGAAATCACCTAAAACTACTCTTGTATGTAAGTTCCCTTGATTATTAAAACTTGCCACCTACCAATTTTCAATGGCCTGTGCTTTTTTTTTTTTTTTAATTCTTTCCTTAACCTCTATGTGTGGAAACAACTTTGGGATACAACACATAGTCATACATATAATACATATAAATAGTATCACATATAACTTCTGACAGGTTTTTATCTTTGAATTTCTCATTCAATAGGACAGATAGTGTTATTTCCTTTCCTGGTTGCCCATCATCATTTTTTTTCTCTTTGGTCTTAACTATCTTAGAATATAAGGAAAATTATGAACACTACCTGTAGACCAAATTTCAGCTTCTCACTAAAGGGACAAGCTTGAACATCCTTGAGAAGCACAATTTAACTGGTCAGAGGTAACTTAAATTATTCTGTTGCTTGGGATAGATGGTTGTGTTGCCCTTGAAACACTTGGAAGATTCTGTCCACCACTGCATGCTCTTAAGTTGCCTTCAGTGAGCCTGATGTGTTTATCTTGAAGATTTTCAGTAACAGTCATCTATTTTTACTTCCAATTTCCTGACTTTCATATAGTTCTGAACTGTGTCCACCCAAAGTCTGTATATAACCTGCACAATGCAGGCTTATTCTTTTTTCTCCAAATGTATTGAAAGATTGTCCTTATAATAAATAATAGTATTTGCTTATTTCAGACTGGGAGAGACCTGATTCTTCCTGGTCCTTTCTAAGTATGCTTTTGAGTAAAGGGAGATGACACTTCTAGACAGAAAAGAATCTCGGCTGTAACCTACAAGTTTGTCTGTGTGTCTAAAATCAATCCAATGGATGGACTGTTTAATTCAGTTATACATGACTCAACTGTGTGTCACTGAATGTATTTTAAAGTAGAATTTTTAATTGTAGTTCATTTCTTCATTCAGTAAATGCTTAAGTACCTACTTTGTACCAGGCGCTGTTCTCAATGATAAGGATGAAATATTGAAAAAAGGAAGGTAAAAAATGCCCACTTATATTAGAGCTTACATTCTAATAGGACTGTCAGACATATATGTAATAAGTAAGTGAAACAAATATGAATATATGTAGTGAGATGGCCATAAATGCTAAGGGGAAAATGTAAAGAAGAGAGTTGGCAGTGTTGGGAGAGACAGAGTAGAAAAGTTTAACAATTTAGCTAGAGAAAAAGGTGATATTTAAATAGAGACAGGAGAGAGTAAGACATGTAGATTTAAAAGAGATGAACATTCTAGTTAGAGGAAAAAGGGTGTAAACATCTTAGGCAGGAACTTCCCTATATTCCTGGGGACATAAATGAGTCAGATTCGGTTGACTAACTATAAGGAGTTTGGGAGAGGATGAGGGGATGAAGTCAAAAAACTTGGAGGTCAGTATAATGATGCTGGGTTTTACTGTGAGTGAGATAGGAATCTTTGGAGGCTCTTGAGTAGAGAATCTTATATTCTGACTAATACTCAGTAGCACAATTTTGGTTCCTAGGTGAAGCATAAATTATAGGGAGAGTAGGCAAATGTGCGAACATTCGGAATATTAAAAAGGCTGCTGCAAATTAAAAAAAAAATAGTGCGGACTTGGCTAGGTGGTACTGATGCAAGTGGTCAGATTTTGGATATATCTACAGACAGGACTTGCCATTTTGATCTTGAATGTGAGGAGAAGGAATAGGATGACTCGAGTTTCTGGCCTCAGCATGTGGGGCGGTGCAGTTTACTTTGAGTTGACTATATATATGTGAATATGGATTACATATATATATATTACATAAATACATGTATATTACATATTATATGTATTACATTAATATATAATATATATAACATATATTACATATATAATATATATTACATTATATTACATACTATATATATGTATATATTACACACACACATACACATATATGGAGGGAAAAGCAGATTTGGAAGGAAAGATCAACAGCTCTGTTTTTGATACATAGTTTGTGTTGGATATTAGATAACAAAGAGTAGATGTCAGGAGATGTCAGTTAAGTGACTAGATATTAAAGTCTAACATTTAGAGAAGTGACTAGATATTAAAGTCTAACATTTAGAGAAGAGGTCTAAATAGGGAGGTAAATGAGAGAGCCATATACATACAAATAATGTATATTCTCAACACTATAACCTATTACTGCATAACAAAAGCACCCTTAAATTAGCTCCTTAGGTTGCAAATTAAAATATTTTCTGTTTCAGAGATGAGGAAGCTACAAATTGGAGATTTAAATAGCTCAATCACACACACAGAGTGTTTTGTACCAGGGCTCAGTTTCAGAGATCTTTACTTTTGAAGACTCAGTTCCTTCCATTACACAGCTTTGCCTTCTGAGCATCTTCTTTGAGCTGGCTTCTCTTATCACAGCTCTTCCCCAGTCTGCTGATGTGTCCCACTCTGCCTAATTTTCCCACTTGTCCAGTTGCTTTATCTGCATAAACCCTCTTCACTGTCATTCATCAAAGATTGGCACTCTTCTAGTCATCAGAGCAGACAGGAAGGCAAAAAAGAGGAATGGACAAGGTGCCACAGAGCTCAGATAATGAGATCAGACTCTTTAGACAGTTTTAAATGATTAGGATTGAATGGAGAGTGGGGAGAAGAGGCAACTAATGGTGGGCATTTTATATATATTATTCACACACAAACTTTTGAGGAAAACAGACAAATAATTTTTTGTTGTTGTTTTCCAACCAAATTGAATTACTGAACTCACAGAAATTACAGAAATCAGCTCTTCAAGTTTCTACAAGAAATAAAATATGAATGAATGCATTCATCAGTGTGTGGCTTTCAAAAGGTATTTCCCTGATCGTCCATTTATTGCCAAACTCTAGAAATTCCTTCTAGGCTATTCTCCATTCCATCAAATTATTTCCTCATGATCTGCAAGGATTACTGACTCAAATTTCTTTTAGAAATGAGAAATGTTAAAGCTCAGATTACCCTGTGTTACAATAGAGTACTGTGGGATCTGTAGTGAATTTGAGCAGATTCAGTTCAGTTCAGTTGTTCAGTTGTGTTGGACTCTTCGCAACCCCATGGACTGCAGCATGCCAGGCTTCCCTGTTCTTCAGAAACTCCCAGAGGTTGCTCAAACTCATATCAGTCGAGTTGTTGATGCCATCCAACTGTCTCATCCTCTGTTGTCACTTTCTCCTCCTGCCTTCAGTCTTTCCCAAAGTCAGGAGAGTCTTTTCTAATGAGTCAGTGCTTCTCATCAGGTAGCCAAAGTATTGGAGTTTCAGCTTCACTATCAGTCCTTACAGTGATTTCCTTTAGGGTGGACTGGTTTGATCTTGCAGTCAAAGAAACTCTCAGGAGTCTTCTCCAACACCACAATTCTAAAATAAGCACAACTCTTAACATCTGTACATGATTACTGGAAAAACAATAGCTTTGACTGGGTGGCCCTTTATCAGGAAAGTAATATCTCTGCTTTTTAATATGCTGTCTAGGTTGGTCATAGCTTTTCTTCCAAGGAACCTCATGTCTCTTAATTTCATGTCTGCAGTTACCATCTGCAATGATTTTGGAGCCCAGAAAAATAAAGTATGTCACTGTTCCCATTGTTTCCTCGTCTATTTACCATTAAGCGATGGGGCCATATTCCATGATCCTAGCTTTTTGAACGTTGAGTTATAAACCAGCTTATTCACTCTCCTCTTTCACTTTCATCAAGAGGCTCTTTAGTTTTTCTTTGCTTTCTGTCATATGGGTGGTGTCATCAGCATATCTGAGATTATTGATATTCTCCCAGCAGTCTTGATTCCAGCTTGTGCTTCATCCAGCTCGGCATTTTGTGTGATGTACTCTGCACACAAGTTAAATAAGCAGGGTGACAACAATATTCAGCCTTTATGTACTCCTTTCCCAATGTGGGACCAGTGCATTGTTCTATGTCTAGTTCTAACTGTTGTTTCTTGACTGCATGCAGATTTCTCAGGAGGCAGGTCAGGTGGTCTGGTATTCCCACCTCTTGAAGAATTTTCCACAATTTTTTGTGATCCACACAGTCAAAGGCTTTGACTTGGCCAATAAAGCAGAACCAGATTTTTTTTTCTAGAATTCTCTTGCTTTTTTTTGATGATACAGTGGATGTTGGCATTTGATCTGTAGTTCCTCTACCTTTTCTTAATCCAACGTAAACATCTGGAAGCTTTAGTTGACATATTGTTGACGCCTGGTTTGGAGAATTTTGAGCATTACTTTGCTAGTGTGTGTGCTGTGTGGAATTGTGCAGTAGTTTGAACATTCTTTGGCATTGCCTTTCTTTATGATTGAAATGAAAAGCTGACCTTTCCATTTCTGTAGCCACTGCTGAGTTTTCCAAATTTGCTGGCATACTGAGTGCATCACTTTCACAGGATTTGAAAGAGCTCAACTGAAATTCCGTCACTTCCTCTAGGATTGTTGATAGTGATGCTTGCTACGTCCTACTTGACTTCACATTCCAGGATGTCTGGCTCTAGGTGAGTGATCATACCATCGTTGTTGTATGGATCTTAAGATCTTTTTTGTATAGTTGCTCTGTGTATTCTTGCCACCTCTTCTTAATATCTTCTGCTTCTGTTAGGTCCATACCATTTCTGTTCTTTATTGTGCCCATCTTTGCATGAAAAGTTCCCTTGGTATCTCTAAGTTTCTTGAAGAGATCTCTAGTCTTTTCTATTCTATTTTTTATTCTCTATTTCTTTGCATTAATCACTGAGGAAGGCTTTCTTATCTCTCCATGCTATTTTTGGAACTCTGCATTCAAATGAGTATATGTTTCCTTTTCTCCTTTGCCTTTCACTTCTTTTCACAACTATTTATAAGGCCTCCTGAGCCATCCATTTTGCCTTTTTGCATTTCTTTATCTTGGGGTTGGTCTTCATCACTGCCTCCTGTATAATGTCACAAACTTCCATCCACAGTTCTTCAGACACTCTATCAGATCCAATCCCTTGAATCTGTTTGTTGCTTCCCCTGTATAATCATAAGGGATTTGATTTAGGTAATACCTGAAGGGTCTAGTGGTTTTCCCTACTTTGTTCAATTTAAGTCTGAATTTTGCAATAAGGGCTTCATGATCTGAACCACAGTCAGCTCCCGGTCTTGTTTTTGCTGCTCTATATAGAGTTTCTCCATCTTTGGCTGCAAACAATATAATCAAACTGATTTTGGTATTGACCTTCTGGTGTTGTCCATGTGTTGCTGGAAAAGGATATTTGCTATGACCAGTGCGTTCTCTTGGCGAAACTCTACTAGCCTTTGCCCTGCTTCATTCGTACTCAAGGGCCAAATTTGTGTGTTACTCCAGGTATTTCTTGACTTCCTACTTTTGCAATCCAGTATGGTGAAAAGGATATCTTTTTTGGGTGTTAGTTCTAGAAAGATTTGTAGGTCTTCATAGAATTGTTCAACTTTAGCTTCTTCAGCATTAGTGGTTGGGACATAGACTTGGATTACTGTGATACTGAATGGCTTGCCTTTTTTTTTGAAATTTACCCAAGTATTGCATTTTGCACTCTTTTGTTGACTCTGAGGGCTACTTCATTTCTTCTAAGGGATCCTTGCCCACAGTAATAGATATAATGCTCATCTGAATTAAATTCACACATTCCAGTCTATTTTAGTTCGCTGATTCATAAAATATCGATATTCACCCTTGCCATCTCCTGTTTGACCACTTCCAATTTACTTTGATTCATGGACCTAGCCTTCTGGGTTCATATGCAATATTGTTTTTTACAGCATCGGACTTTACTTCCATCACTAGTCACATCCACAACTGGGTGTTGTTTTCACTTTGGCTCCATCTTTTCATTCTTTCTGGAGTTATTTCTCTACTCTTCTCCAGTAGCATATTGGGGACCTACCAACCTGGGGAGTTTATCTTTCAGTGTCGAGTTCATCTTTCAGCGTCAATTTATTTTTCCTTTTCATACTGTTCATGGGGTTCTCAAGGCAAGAATACTGACGTAGTTTGCCATTCCCTTCTCCAGTGGACCACGTTTTGTCAGAACTCTCCACCATGACCCGTCTGTCATGAGCAGATTAGTCTTGCAAAAAAGTCCCTATCTGTCTCTCTCCCTCCTAAACACTGTGTTTTCCAAGATTAATACAGCCCTGTGCCAGATGTATTCTACTGCAAATTTCTATTCAGTGAATTTTAAAAAATAGTTTCTTATGCTTTTTAATTTTTAGCTTAAATAAGTTTATTTAAAAAACAATAGCCTCCTGTTCTCTAGGAGTTAACTGAATCTTTTCACTTTCCATTATTGGTTTAGGTTTCCTTTATATGAGTGAATTGTACTTAACGTTGAGCAGAGTTCCATATGCATACAAGTAATAATCAACACTATATTGCCTATACAATAGGTATATTGGTATATAATACATTTTTATTGATTTCCATTTTAAATATAGCAGTGTGTGCATGACCTTCCCAAAGTCCTTAACTGTCCCTTCCTCACTGGCAGCCATAGGTTCGTTTTCTAAGTCTGTGAGTCTCTGTTTTGTAAGAAAATGTTCTTGGTGTTAAAAGAACATAAAAGTTAAATTAAAAAAAAAAAAGAGTGAACTGTAAATGGATATGAGGGCTGTGGAAAATTTCTTCCAAGTACTTCTCCTTCACGAGTACTTTTATAATGAAGTGTTTAATTAGCAAATAACTTATACACGTCAAATATGTTGGTCCATGTACTATTACGTACAATTTGCCAGACACACACATGCACACACACATACGAAGCATGGGAATGAGAGATGTTGCATATTCAAATCCATCGATCTTTGAAATGATGGGATATGGGACTAGAAATAATACCCATTTATGATAGTATTTTGGAGAAATGGCCCCTCTGTTTGTTCCCCCATCCCTCCTTGACTCCCCCCCTACCTTTCTTCCTTCCCCCTTTCCTACTTTTCTGCTTTCTTTCTCTTTAATTAATAGACATGGCACTTACAGTGGTCATTTTAATTATATGAGTAAGGCAACCATTTAACAGTTGAATACATAATGGCAGGAAAACTGGTAGGATTTTATTTATTAGGCATAAATGTAGTCCCTATAAATAAATTATTGTTAGACTTTCTTGTCCTTCATTATCATAGAAACTAGTGTAGGTTATTATTTCAAAGAAAGCCCGAACCATTGTTTAGTAGAGAAGTTTACTTTACTGCTCCTCTGTTATGTTCTGTGATGCTGCTGGTAGAGGATGCTTCCTTAGTGTTAAATTCCTTAAATTTAACAAATTTAAAATTAATACTACACCTTATTTCAGGTTAGTTCCCAGAGCTAAATATTATCAGGATATGGTAAATAATTCCATTTAGTCATTTATGGGCCTGAATGACCAATAGATTTTCTACTCTGACAATCTCTGCAGTCCTTTTTCTGCCCATTCATTATTATCAAGTGTAATTCACATACATTTTCCACATTCTTATTAAAAGTGTTAGAAGCTTCTTGCTGCCAATATTATTGACTTTCCTGTAACATCCTATTTACAATATGTATTCTGAGTTTCCAGTCTCTCTATTAATATTTCTATTAGCATTTCTGTATGTTTTATCTCCTCTCATTAATAATAATGTCATCTGTACTGGTTCCAAAGTGCTTATTTTATTTTCTCATTAAGGGATTCTGTGTATCCCAAGCTTTCTTTTGTACATATGTGATGGGTCAAGGTTGCATATAATTCCAGAAAGATCATTATCATTTATATGAATGCAGTTTGTGATTGTAGTAATTGCTCATAAATTAACTGTAGAAGTCAGTTTGTAAATTGTAAGCCTAAGCTCAATATGTAATTCAAATGCAAGTCATAGTGAGATATATTTTTTGTTTATATTTTCCATTTACTGATTTGAATTTATTTTAAAATATTAAAATTTAACACTGGAATGGTAGTGTAAGAGAGAAAAAGATTGGTTTAAATTTTACACTAGTAAATATGGGTATATGTGGAACTGTAGTTAATCTCTTGATTGGGAAATAAGTAGTTTTATTTTATTAACTGCAATGAAACAACAACACAAACACATTTCTTAGTACTCCTTGGTTAACTATTGAAGTACTAAGCTTTGGCTATGATGAAACAGGAGGAGTACTAATCAAAGGTTTGTTAAGGATTGTGTTAGTTTGAGGTGTGGTTTTTGTTGGACTAAAAGATCAGACAATCACAATACAGTAGTTTTGAAGAAAAATGAAATCAATGAAAATATTTTAGGTTAAGAAATTTTTCTAATCTTAGGAATTCCCTTGCAGTCCAGTGGCTGGTACTCCGCAGTACTACCGCAGGGGTCACAAGTTTGCTTTCTCATTGATCTAGCAAGCTGTGTGATGTGGGGCCCCCCCAAAAATGTGTCCAGACTTGTGTATGTGTGTGTGAATGCACAATAGTAAATTACTGAGAAAATTCTTTATTTAAAAAAATCTAGATTTACAAAGAAAATACAAAGTTCACGTAACTCAATACTGAAAACCAAATGACACTAAAGCTATCATAATTGGAAACATGGTTATGATCTGATTAATAATTAACTGGCTTATAATCAGATCGATCGTTGGTATTAAGATAATATTATAGAAGATTCAATTAGTAACAGACAGGGAGGAAAAATATGAGCTTGATATAGGAAATGATTTTTTTCATTATAGAGAAGCAATGCAAAAAATTTTTTTCATAGATCTATAGTGGAGAGAAAAGGGCTTAATTAATAACATTGTTTTTCATTAAATGCACTTTAGCATTTTGTTGTGTTAAAAATATGTAAACAAGATAAAGCTGGGCCTCTGTTTTCATATGAAGATTCACCCTCAGATAGCTTTAAAACTCTCAAAAGGAAAAAATTCTAACACAAAAAGCTCTTCAAAGTACTATATGTTTAGGGAGGGCTTTTGAAGAGGTGGCAATAGGGTATACCACAGGGTGCAGATTAAAATGCCTCTACTCATCTCTTTCAGTTCCTCACACAGTATTGCTATCATTCTAGTCTCCATTATGGCCATTCCCTCCAACAGCCTCTCTGCATTTCCCTTCTCCATTGTCATAAATCCATTCCCAGTTTTGATAATTTTATTTTTAAGTAGCTTTGTGTAAATTAGAAATTATGTAATCTGGGAACAATTCAGTCAGTCATTGTCCATTGCCCTTCTTGTACAACTGTGATCTGATAACAAATAAATTCTGTGATCTAGTATCTGATAACAAATTCTCCTTTGATGACTGGGGGGAGGGGCGAAGGCTGTGAATATCTACTTTTTTTCCCCTATCTGAATATCACTGCACTGAAAAACTGTTTTCATTCTTTAAAAACAAATATCCATGAAATATGCCTATGGGAACAGGGAGTTGTGGGCAGTATCAGGGAACCCATATTAGCAGCAGTGGAAATGAAAATCTGATCCAGCCCAAATGAGTCTGCAAAGAGGAGAAGCTTTGTGGGATGTGGGCCCACAAAGGTAAGGGTGGTACATGGATTGACCTTGGCTTTCTTCTCTTGCTGCTGTTAATAGTCTGATCCATTGCAGGCTCTTGGGCGAGAATCAGAAAAATAAGGCATATTCCACATAGAAAAAAAGCAAAACCACAGTCTTCATAAGTGGAAAGAAGAGATTGCGGGCATGGATAATGATGCAAACTTTCAGCTGGATTTAATTTTAAAAGGTGACAGAATCTTTCTGAACTCGTAAACTGCAGGCAGATTCAGTAATTAAAATCAATGACTTCTGATTAAATTGGGCTCAGTTTGAGAATTTTGGAAACTATTGGAGTTATTCAATAGTAGGAAGAAACTTCATGACAATTTTGAAGTAAATGATCTTTCTGAAAATGAGAACATGACCCAGATTCAGACTATGATGATGTTTCAGCATATCTAATTAAATCTAAAGGGTTCCATACAACAGTCACCATTACAGAGAAACAGACAAAATAATCTGATGTAGAGAATTCAAAGGGGACGATAAATTGGTTAGCATATGAGAACCAACGTTTGTTTCAGTCTTTTATGTATAGCAGCCTATTTGGGACTAGGAATAGGGATATACCAGGTACTTCTGGGTCAACAAATATATTGGCCATACAGTTATTGTTAATTTTTGTTGTTCAGTTGTGAAGTCATGTCTGCCTTTGTGACTCCATGGACAGCAGCACACCAGGCTTCTAATGTCCTTCACTATCTCACAGAGGTTGCTCAAATTCATGTCTATTGAGTTAGTGACACCATTTACTTATCACATCCTCTGTTGTCTCTTTCTCCTCCTGCCATCAGTCTTTCCCAGCATCAAGGATTATTCCAGTAAGCTGGCTCTTTGCATCAGATGGCCAAAGTATTAGAGCCTCAGCTTCAGCATTGGCACTTCCAATGAATATTCAAGGTTGATTTCCATTAGGATTCACTTGTTTAATCTCCTTGATGTCCAAGTGACTCTCAAGAGTCTTCTGCAGTAACACAATTCAAAAGCATCACTTCTTTGGCATTCATTCAGCCTTCCTTATGGTCCAACTCTCAGATGATCCGTACATGAACTCTGGAAAAACTATAGCTTTGGCTATATGGACCTTTGTCGGCAAAGTGTTGTTCAGTCACTCATTCGTGTCTGACTATTTGCAACCCTGTGGGCTGCCTCATGCCAGCCTTCCCTGTCCTTCACCACCTCCGGGAGCTTGCTCAAACTCATGTCCACTGAGTCGGTGATGCCATCAAACCATCTCATTCTCTGTTGTCCCCTTCTCCTCCTGCCTTCAGTATTTCCCTGCATCAGGGGCTTTTCTAATGAGTCAGCTTTTCACATCATGTGGCCAAAGTATTGGAGCTTCAGCTTAAGCATCAGTCCTTCAAATGAATATTCAGGATTTATTTCCTTTAGGATGGACTGGTTTGATCTCCTTGCTGTCCAAGGTACTCTCAAGAGTTGTCTCCAACACCACAGTTCAAAAGCATCAGTTCTTCAGTGCTCAGCCTTCTTTGTGATCCAACCCTCACATCTATACATGACTACTGGAAAAAACATAACTGATGATACAGATCTTTGTTGGCAAAGTAATATCTCTGTTTTTTAATATGCTGTCTAGGTTTGCTGTAACTTCTTCCAAACAGCAAGCATCTTTTAATTTCATAGCTGTAATTAACCATCTACAGGGATTTTGGAGCCCAAGAAAATAAAATCTGTCACTGTTGTTCCACTTTTCCCCTGTCATCTATTTGCCATGAAGTGCTTTGACCAGTTACCATATCTTAGTTTTTTGAACGTTGAGTTTTAAGCCATATTTTTCAGTCTCCTCTTTTACCCTCATCAAAAGGCTTGTTAGTTCCTCTTGGGTTTCTGTCCTTAGAGTGGTAACATCTGTATATCTGAGGTTGTTGATATTTCTCCCAGCAGTCTTGATTCCAGCTTTTGGTTCATCTAGCCTGGCATTTTGCATGATATACTCTTGCATAGAAGTTAAATAATCAGCGTGACAATATACAGCTTTGATATTATTAGCCTACAGATATATTTGTGGTAAACTGACAGATATTTTGATTGTTCAGTTAGTAGCCTGCAGATGAACTCTGGTAGAGGACTTAAACAAGCAGGGGGATATTTAGCACAGGAAGTAACGTAACAGCCAGTATACAGCTCTGTACAGAAGGAGCCCAAGAAATTATCTAGCAGAAGATATTGGAGAAACATTATTTTGTAACTCTAGGAATTTGGAGATGCATGAAGATATAACTGATAGTGTTAACAATGTCTAATATTTTTTGAGATATACTATGTACAAAATTTTTGTATATGGATAAAACTCTATATTTATATGCTGTTTTTATGCACTTGCTCCCAGTGAGAAAAACAAGGCCCACAAATATTGAGTAACTTGCTCAAGACTATACTGTTTAATGGCATCAGAGCCAAGGTTTGGATTCAGAGAGTTTTGCTTTGGGATGTGTGTTCTGAGTAATTGTATAGTCTACCTCTTAATTTAAGGTACACTTTAGTAGTTCAAAAGATTAATAATGAGAGTAGGTTGAGTTCTTATTAATGAAAGCCTTTAACTGAAATTCTGTAAAATTAGAAAAAGTATATTTAGCCATAATATCATAGTTCCTGATTTCAAAACTTATTAGCTCTGTATAATATACTAGTGATACAAGTCAGTTAACACACAAATATTTCTACATGTGTAAAATAGGGATTATATTTATATCATAAAATTGCTATATGAACTAATGAAAATAATCCATATAAAGAACCTGGGCTTCCCTGGTGGCTCAGTGGTAAAGAACTTGCCTGCCACAGCAGAAGCAAAAGATATTAAGAGGTGGCAAGAATACACAAAAGATCTATATTCAAAGAAGAATACAAAAAGATCTTAATGACCCAGATAACCACGATAGTGTGATCACTCAACTAGAGCCAAACATCCTAGAATGCAAAGTCAAGTGGGCCTTAGGAAGCATCACTATGAACAAAGCTAGTGGAATTAATGGAATTCCAGTTGAGCTATTTCAAATCCTAAAAGATGATGCTGTGAAAGTGCTACAATCAGTATGCCATCAAATTTGAAAAACTCAGCAGTGGCCACAGGACTGGAAAAGGTCAGTTTTCATTCCAATCCCAAAGAAAGGCAATGGCAAAGAATGTTCAAACTGCCACACAATTGCACTCATTTCACAAGCTGGGAAGTTAATGCTCAAAATTCTCCAAGCAAGGCTCTAACAGTATATGAACCGAGAACTTCCAGATGTTCAAGCTGGATTTAAAAAAGGCAGAGGAACCACATATTAAATTGCCAACATCCATTGGATCATCAAAAAAACAGAGTTCCAGAAGAACATCTGTTTCTGCTTTATTGACTTTGGCTATGTGGAAAACAACAAACTGGAAAATTCTTCAAGCGATGGGAATACCAGACCACCCTACCTGCCTCCTGAGAAAACTATATGCAGGTCAAGAAACAACAGTTAGATCTGGACATGGAACAATGGACTGGTTCCAAATTGGGAAAGGAGTACATCAAGACTGTATTTTGTCACCCTGCTTATTTAACTTATATGCAGATTACATAATGTGACATGCGGGGCTGGATGAAGCACAAGCTGGAATCAAGATTGCTGGGAGACATGATGGCCCTTAGTAATTATCAGCAATTTCTCATATTATTATTTGCACACTGGACCTATTTACATAGATGTAGGAAATCTAGATAGAACTTAACATGTTTGGTGTTTAGAACAGAGGTCGAGTCTGGACATATGTTTTAGCAAGGCAGCAGTATAGAGATGATAAGTGAAGCCCTGAGAATAGATGATCCTGCTTAGACAGTAAAGGACAATTGGAAGGAAGAGGTCAGTGACACCAAGGGGGAGGCCCAGGGCATTAGTATTAGTTCACCCTGTAAGGGGATCAGTTATCAACTAGAACTTCAGCAGGGCCTTTAGCAATGACAGTGAAGGCAGAAACAATGAAGCGAGACTGGATTGGGATGAAAAGTGAAGAGTTGGCATAGCCAGTAAAAGCAGCTTTCAGGAAAGGTGTGTTAACAGTGGAAATATAGGACTCATCTAATTGAGAAGGTCCTTTGTGTTTTAGCTGGTGGAGACTTAAGCTTGTATATAGAAGTAGTTGGAGTTCCAGAGGATACTAGGGAGAAGACTGAGGAAGACAAACAAAGAGCCAGGATAAAATGAAAGCTACAGTTCAAGGAGCAAAATTATATTGTTTGCTTTCTTTCTGAGTGGTAGAAATTATAGCAAACAAGAAAACTTAGCTTATTTAGAAATGCATAAGTACAGAGAATACAAACCTAAAGAGAGTATTTAACAAAAATATACTAAATAGAAAAAAAAATATTAGATGTGTTCCATGTACACTCATACATGTATGTATACTTTTTGGAACCATGCATGTTAAAGGAGTTATAATTTGATGAATGACCAAATACAAAAGCAACATTTTTTCCTACTCTTGCCATTTTTAGCTTATTAGCCTAGAGCCAGCCTTCTGTATATAAGGTTAAATTATTAGTCTTTTGGAATTATAAGAGTCTATGAAGAATTTCAATTATTAAAAAGAAATATACTACTTAATTTCACACCCCTGGAATTATACCTGTCCCATTTGAGCCGAAAAAATTTTTTTTTTCCTAATGTTATCAGACTTCTAAACAAGTTTTGAAAAACTGAGTAGAGGCTATTGTGCTAGCAAGTTAATGTAGACTTGGTGTGAGGAACACAATATCTAGGAAACATTTCTATAAGATCAATTCTATAAGAATCTCTATAAATTTGCAGTCCAATGCAGAAATTTCAAGGTGGTGAATCCAAACTAGATATGCTAAAAAGGAAAAAAAATATATATATATATATATATGTCAAATATCAAATACTTAGTATGAAAAAAAGTAACAGATCACAAAAAAGTAACTGATCACAATAGATCAATTCAGTCACTCAGTCTTGTCTGACTCTTTGTGACCCCATGAATCACAGCATGCCAGGCCTCCCTGTCCATCACCAACTCCCGGAGTTTACCTAAATTCATGTCCATCAAGTCAGTGATGCCATCCAGCCATCTCATCCTCTGTCGTTCCCTTCTCCTCAAACTCCCAATCCCTCCCAGCATCAGGGTCTTTTCCTTATATATGTATATAATATTTTGGGTTCAGTTCAGCTCAGTTGCTTAGTCATGTCTGACTCTCTGTGACCCCATGAATTGCAGCAGGCCAGGCCTCCCTGTCCATCACCAACTGCCGGAGTTCACTCAAACTTATGTCAATCGAGTCAGTGATGCCATCCAGCCATCTCATCCTGTTGTCCCCTTCTCCTCCTGCCCCTAATCCCTCCAAGCATGAGAGTCTTTTCCAATGAGTCAACTCTTCGCGTGAGGTGGTCAAAGTACTGGGGTTTCAGCTTTAGCATCATTCCTTCTAAAGAACACCCAGAACTGATGTCCTTTAGAATGGACTGGTTGGATCTCCTTGCAGTCCAAGGGACTCTCAAGAGTCTTCTCCAACACCACAGTTCAAAAGCATCAATTCTTCAGCACTCAGCTTTCTTCACAGTCCAACTCTCACATCCATTCATGACCACTGGAAAAACCATAGCCTTGACTAGACGGACCTTTGTTGGCAAAGTAATGTCTCTGTTTTTCAATATGCTATCTAGGTTTGTCATAACTTTCCTTCCAAGGAGTAAGCATCTTTTAATTTCATGGCTGCAATCATCATCTGCAGTGATTTTGGTGCCCCAAAAAATAAAGTCTGACACTGTTTCCACTGTTTACCCATCTATTTGCCATGAAGTGATGGGACCAGATGCCATGATCTTCGTTTTCTGAATGTTGAGCTTTAAGCCAACTTTTTCTTCGCTCTCCTCTTTCACTTTCATCAAGAGGCTTTTTAGTTCTTCTTCACTTTCTGCCATAAGGGTGGTGTCATCTGCATATCTGAGGTTATTGATATTTCTCCCATCAACCTTGATTGCAGCTTCTGTTTCTTCCAGCCAGATGTTTCTAATGATGCACTCTGCAAAGTTAAATAAGTAGGGTGACAAAATACAGCCTTGATATATGCTTTTTCCTATTTGGAACAGTCTGTTTTTCCATGTCCAGTTCTAACTGTTGCTTCCTCACCTGCATATTGTCAAGAGGCAGGTCAGGTGGTCTGGTATTCCCGTCTCTTTCAGAGTTTTCCACAGTTTCTTGTGATCCACACAGTCAAAGGCTTTGGCATAGTCAACAAAGCAGAAATAGATGTTTTTCTGGAACTCTCTTGCTTTTTCCATGATCCAGAGGATGTTGATCTCTGGTTCCTCTGCCTTTTCTAAAACCAGCTTGAACATCTGGAAGTTCACGGTTCACGTATTGCTGAAGCCTGGCTTGGAGACGTTTGAGCATTACTTTACTAGTGTGTGAGATGAGTGCAATTGTGTAGTAGTTTGAGCATTCTTTGGCATTGCCTTTCTTTGGGATTGGAATGAAAACTGACCTTTTCCAGTCCTGTGGCCACTGCTGAGTTTTCCAAACTTACTGGCATATTGAGTGCAGCACTTTCACAGCATCTTCTTTCAGGATTTGAAACAGCTCAACTGGAATTCCATCACTTCCACTAGCTTTATTCATAGTGATGCTTTCTAAGGCCCACTTGACTTCACATTCCAGGATGTCTTGCTCTAGGTGAGTGATCACACTGTCGTGATTATCTTGGTTGTGAATATTTTTTCTGTTCAGTTCTTCTGTGTATTCTTGCCACCTCTTAATAGTTTCTGCTTCTGTTAGGTCCATACGATTTCTGTCCTTTATCGAGCCCATCTTTGCATCAGATGTTCCCTTGGTATCTTTAATTTTCTTGAAGAGATCTCTAGTCTTTCCTATTCTGTTGTTTTCCTCTATTTTTTTTGCATTGATTGCTCAGGAAGGCTTTCTTATCTCTTCTTGCTATTCTTTGGAACTCTGCATTCAGATGCTTGTGTCTTTCCTTTTCTCCTTTGCTTTTCACTTCTGTTCTTTTCACAGCTATTTGTAAGGCCTCCCCAGATAGCCATTTTACTTTTTTGCATTTCTTTTCCATGGGGTTGGTCTTGATCCCTGTCTCCTGTACTATGTCATGAACCTCATTCCATAGTTCATCAGGCACTCTGTCTATCAGATCTAGGCCCTTAAATCTATTTCTCACTTCCACTGTATAATCATAAGGGATTTGATTTAGGTCATACCTGAATGGTCTAGTGGTTTTCCCTACTTTCTTCAATTTGAGTCTGAATTTGGTAATAAGGAGTGCCTGATCTGAGCCACAGTCATCTCCCAGTCCTGTTTTTGCTGACTGTATAGAGCTTCTCCATCTTTGGCTGCAAAGAATATAATCAGTCTGATTTCAATATTAACCATCTGGTGATGTCCATGTGTAGAGTCTTCTCTTGTATTGTTGGAAGAGGGTGTTTGCTATGACCAGTGTGCTCTCTTGGCAAAACTCTATTAGCCTTTGCCTTGCTTCATTCTGTATTCCAAGGCTAAATTTGCCTGTTACTCCCAGTGTATCTTGACTTCCTACTTTTGCATTCCAGTCCCCTATAATGAAAAGGACGTATTTTTGGAGTGTTGGTTCTAAAAGGTGTTATAGGTCTTCATAGAACCATTCAACATCAGCTTCTTCAGCGTTACTGGTTGGAACATAGACTTGGATTACCGTGATACTGATTGTTTTGCCTTGGAAACGAACAGAGATCATTCTGTCATTTTTGAGATTGCATCCAAGTACTGCATTTCGGACTCTCTTGTTGACCATGATGGCTACTCCATTTCTTCTAAGGGATTCCTGACCGCAGGAGTAGATATAATGGTTATCTGAGTTAAATTCACCCATTCCAGTCCATTTTAGTTTGCTGATTCCTAGAATGTTGATGTTCACTCTTGCCATCTCCTGTCTGACCACTTCCAATTTGGCTTGAATATTTTGGGTATGCTGCTTTAAATGAAATATATTCTTAAAGATAGTATTTTCTCTTTGTTTTTACTGCTCTGCTGTAGATTGGTGCTTTAGGTCTCATCTAATAAAAGTGGTGTAAATTCATTAAATCTCCTATATTGGTAACACATTGTAGTCAATCTGTACTTGCATATGACTGATTAAAGGTGCTTTTTTGATTTTCTGTATGACTACCAAACTGCATGAGTTAGTTGTGTGTGTGTCATTGGATGTGATTCTGCTACTGCTCTTCACTGGCTGATTGACTTGTTCAGAACACATTGATTAAGCATTGGTATGTATTGTTCATGTCTTGAGTCAGATTCACAGTGGCTCAGAGCATCACTTCCTCAGAGACAAACTTCTTGTTTTAAAGTGAATCAGCTTATTTGTTCAGTCAGTCTGCCTAAGCTCTAATACTTTGGCTGCCTGATGCAAAGAGCTGACTCACTGGAAGAGACCCTGAGGCGGGAAAAACTAAAGATGAGATAGTTACATAGTATCACCAACTCAGCAGACAGGAATTTCGAACAACCTCTGGGAGATAGTGGAGGACAGAGGATCCTGGTGGGCTACAGTGCATGGGAGTCGGACATGAATTAGTGACTTAACAACAGCTTCTTGAGTCTTGAGTCAGATTCACAGTGGCTCAGAGTATCACTGCCTCAAATGCAGACTTTTTGTGTTGAAGTTAATCACCATATTTGTTCAGTCAGTCTGCCTAAGCCTCTTGCTTTGCAGTTCTTCACAGCCAGGTTACACTATGTGAACTCTTCTTGCTAATATGTTCTTATGGTTTCTCTTCTACTTGTCTCTTCAGGAGCTCTTGACAAGCTCTTTACTTGTCAGTGTAACGGCTGTTTGAGCATCTTTTGCCGTTATTTCTGTGCACACATCAAGGATTCTCTTGGTACCACATCCTGAGATTTTAGAGTCCTGTATGTACAACATATCAGGAAATAACAACTTAAATCAGTAAAATGTATAGATTATTTGAGTTTTTTTTTATTATGGAAATAACAGATTTTGTCAGAAAACATAGTCAAGAGGAAGTTGTTCATATAAAGTAATGACATGCAAGCTAAATGAGACATTTTTTATACTAAAATTTTTTGATAAGTGGCTAATGATCATGAACATATCCATCTCTTCATTCACCATATAAATAAGTTGTGAGTTGAAGGTCTCATAGTTTTTCTAGTACTGAGCAAGTCTTTAACCCAAATGTTTTTAATGAAATTTGTCACAGACTTTGTTAATAAATTTTTAGTATATCAAAAATAGTTTCATGTTGTCCACAAAGTGTGTGGTATCACAAAGAGAGGAGCAAATTTTCATTTTAAAAATTCATGTAAAAAACAAAATACTTTAAAAAAGTGGTATTTTCGTTAAAAAATTATCTTTAAATGTTCTTGAAGTGTTTGTAGGGGATGAAAAAGTTTTCCTTAACCTTCCTAGGGTTCCTGACTAGGTCTGAAAATTAATCTGTCAGAGATATATTAACAGGAGAAAAAACACAAATTTATTTAAGAGAAGTTTTACATATACAGAATTCCATGGACGGAGGTCCTGGTAGGCTACAGTCAATGGGGTCACAAACAGTTGAACACAACTGAGCAGTTAACACTTTACCTTTCACCTTTACATGGTATGGGAGCTTTTCAGAAAGAAATGAAGACACAAAGAAACATACCTTTGTATTTTTATGCCAGGTTTTGAAGCATGAGTGCACAGTATGGAAGAATATTTTAGTTTATGGGTAGAAAACTTTTCCCTTCTTCTTTTCTAAGTTATTTGGCTGGTTTACTAATTAAATTGATATGAGACACATTAGGAGGAAAAAACTAAATTTTGTGTGTATGGGGATATTATAAAAAGATGAAGTTCCAGGACATCCAAGTAGTCGAGGCTTATATAACATATGAGTTAAGGGTACAGAGGGAAGGAAGGCCATTCACAAGAAGTTGTGTGAGGATATTTGGAGAACAGAGTTTGCCCTGTGACACAGATAAGTTTCTTAGCTAAATGGGTGTCCCCTCATTAGCTCTTTTTTTCTGGTACAGGATGCTTTTCCTCTGTAAATTTAGGCAGTTGAGGGGACAGTAACATGTTTTCCTGAATCTGTAGGGTTTTGATTCCTTTAGCTCAAAATACTCCCTATGCCAAAGTGGCATAGTTGGGGTGACGAATTCTGCTCCCCTTCAATAGGTTAAGCAGTATGGGGTTTTGTAGTGAACTCGGGGAAACTTAGCAATGCTTATTTCTTAGAGTCCTTCTTGACATCCTTTGGTCTTTGAAAATAAGGATGCCCCTGGGGAATCCTTTTCCTCTGGGGAAGAGGGAGGACAGGGAATATGAAGGAGCTTCTCACATGAGGGTTCTGTGACTTTTCTCAGGGGCAGAAGCAGGGGCTGGGGAAGGGCATAGTGGCCTTCTGGCTTCTGCCATTTTCTCAAGCTACTTTAACTTAAAATGTTAAGTATGCCAAGGTGCTGTATTTTGGAGTAGTGTGTCCTCTAATCACATCATATTTTTTTATTTCTAAAGTTTTATTAAGATTAAATAATATATAAATGCTGTCTCTTATACACATCTAGATGTGTATAAGAGACAAGTTGTACAGTCTGGCTTGGGAGCCACTTCCTCACTCTGCACAGCCATGTCGGTGGGATCCCTGGGGCCATTTTCTTTTTTGCTGTTGTTTT
>SJYR01000798.1:263033-277667 GCA_006410655.1 Kobus ellipsiprymnus
TTATCATCTGTATTTTTACCTTATGAAATCTAATTTAACTGTTTCTTACACAAATAATTGGCCTAATTTTAACACCTAGATTTCACACTGAAATCTTTTTTCAGTATTTCTAAAAGAAGCCATGTTTATAGATTAAATTTGCAGGATTTGTCTGCAACTTAGATAAAATGAATATACCCTTGAAAAATATAATTGTCTCTATTGGCACAAGAATAAATAAGATATCTGATTAGTTAAATAAATGAAATTTGTTATCAAAAACATTTTCATAAAGAAAACTTTTTGTTCACATGGTTCACTGATGAATTCTATTGAAAATTTAAGGAAACAATAATACAATCACACAAATTCTCTCAGAACACACTTAATAAATGAGCATAAGAAGTCAGACATACGAGTGCATATTCTATGTGTGTGTGCATGCATGTGTGCATGCAAAGTCGCTTCTGTCATATCCAACTCTTTGCGACCCCATGGACTGTAGACCACCAGGCTCCTCTGTCCATGGGATTCTCCAGGCAAGAATACTGGAGTGGGGTGCCATGTCCTCCTCCAGGGGATCTTTGTGACTCAGGGATCAAACCCACATCTCTCAGTCCCCTGCATTGGTGGGCAGATTCTTTACCACTAGTGCCATCTGGGAAGCCCACGTACTTGTATAATTCCACTTAATATAAGTTGAAAACCTGCCTAACTAGTCAATTATGATAAAAATCAGAGCAGCTATAGCTTATGAGGGTCTTGGAATAAATGTGAAAGAAGCGTGAGGGGATATTCCTTTAATCAAGGAAATGATTGGGGTGTTAAAAGGGTATGTACATTTTCCAGAACTCAAAAAATCATACAGTTCCTAAACCTGATTTATTTAAGGTGAAAAGGAAATGAATACCTTAAAAATGTTCCTGGTTCTCAAAGTGATCCATATGCATAGTAAATTAAACTGGTATCAGGTTTGGGGAAAATATGCTGTCATTAAGGATAATTGAATAATCTGGAAACAGGGAGTAAGAATGTTTTGAATGATGATTGTTATTGGAATTATCTGAATGGTTGTCTAAAGTGATTACTTTGAAAAAGATAATGCATATTTGGATTAAAAGTCCCATTATATTTAGTTAAGAGTTATGTTATTTTGTAATTGCAACATATAATTTTTATTGTTCTCTAGTTTTTCCATGTTTAGAAATGTGTCTTTTTTCTTACCCAGGTGTTAATTCTTCCAGAGAAGAAATAAATTTCTCATGTTGCTGATTATTAAAATTAAAACTAGATGTCACTGAAGTTAAATGTCTCCTTTCTATAATATATTTTTATAAGGAGCCCAATCAAATCTTTACAGGCTGGTTTATTTTTTACTGCAGTTTTTCAAATGTGTTTCCCAGTGCAATTTACTCCAGCAAGTGTTTCTTTGGTTCCAGGATAAGCTCAGTGAATTGAACACAATAAAAAAACAAGGTATATGTCTCAAGGCACAATGTTCTTAAGTTAGAATATATACCAGCTATTAGATGGTGGATGTCTGTTGAGTAAAATAACTGGCATGTTATAAAGCCTATTTGGCATTGAAAAACACACTAAAGATAAAGTAATATTTTCTCCCTGTAGCACGATGTATATATAAAAATGAAAACCCAGACCATCTCTCTATATGCTCAGGACAGACACCCATGTGAAAACCAGAACAAAGTTTAGAGCTGGTTATAAACTCTGCACTTTAATGAATTACTGATTTTAACAGATCTGTTAATACATCAATAAACTGCAAAGATTTGTTTTTAGATTTTCCAGTGACATCCTTCAGAATCACATTTTGTTTCCTAACAAAGCAGATCATAAAATAATTTGAAATTAGAATATTAAATGTTCATATATAAAGGTTTGCATATTTTTCTGATGTATAAATGTAAATTAGAAAGTGCTATTTTTAATGATTTAAAGTACTATCTTTTTAAAAAATATATTTATTTATTTTAATTGGAGGTTAATTGCTTTACAGTATTGTATTGGTTTTGCCATACATCAACATGAATCTGCCACAGGTATACATGTGTTCCCCATCCTGAACCCCCTTCCCACCTCCCTCCCTGTTAATGTCAGTGAAGTATTCTTGAAATTAAAGATGCAAATACCATGAAGATAAATTGTCTCAAAACACAAAACGAGAAATTCAGATACAGATTGTGCAAACATTATTCTTTTTATTTTAGATCTGAAGTAAGAGTCAGTTCAGTTCAGTCGCTCAGTTGTGTCCGACTCTTTGAGACCCCATGAACTGCTTCATGCCAGGCCTCCCTGTCTATCACCAACTCCTGGAGTCCACCCAAACGCATGTCCATTGAGTTGGTGATGCCATCCAACCATCTCATCCTCTGTCGTCACCTTCTCTTGTCCTCAATCTTTCCCAGCATCAGGGTCTTTTCCAATGAGTCAGCCCTTCGAATCAGGTGGCCAAAGTATTGGAGTTTCAGCTTCAACATCAGTCCTTCCAGTGAACACCCAGGACTGATTTCCTTTAGGATGGACTGGTTGGATATCCTTGCTTTCCAAGGGACTCTCAAGAGTCTTCTACAACACCACAGTTCAAAAGCATCAATTCTTCAGCAATCAGCTTTCTTCACAGTCCAACTCTCACATCCATACATGACCACTGGGAAAACCATAGCCTTGACTAGACAGACCTTTGTTGGCAAAGTAATGTCTCTGCTTTTGAATATGCTGTCTAGGTTGGTCATAACTTTCCTTCCAAGGAGTAAGCGTCTTTTAATTTCATGGCTGCAATCACCATCTTCAGTGATTTTGGAGCCCAGAAAAATAAAGTCAGCCATTGTTTTCACTATTTCACCATCTATAGATTTATGTTTTTTTGGTCTCATCTAGACTTTGAAATAAATGCTGATAAATTAAAATAAAGGTAATGCTGGAATGAATATTTCAACTTGAAGCCATCTCAAAGCTTGAAATATAAAAGAAAAATATCAATAATATTCCTTACTCCATTATCAAATTAACCTTATTTTATCTCCTATAAATAGTGTTTATTTAGCAGCCTTATAACATTCTTTCCATTTAATTCATACTGACAGCTATAGGGGAATTATCATAAAATACTAAATGATCAAATTCTGGTTTAGGAATGGAAGTAGGTTATGATAGTATCACTGTGTTGTTATTTGTTCGCTATTAATACTGATGTTGCATGTGTGAAATACTTGCTTTTTAGCTTTCCATATATCCCTAAAAAGTGAAATACTTAGGATAGTGAAAAAATTATTGCAGTTTCGGACTTTGAATTTTAAATCATTATAACTAGGCTCAAACACATCTTTATTTTTAGAAGGCATTAACATCAACACATTTCTGACAATGAGAAATAAGTTTATTTATTCCTGTAACATAGAAATCCATGCTTTGGGATTTGACAAAATCCTGGAAAGTATTACTGCCTCTTACTGCTTGTGGAAGCATTTTCATTGCAGAAAGTTTTCAAGATGCTTGACAACTTGAATAAGTTGGTAGTCAGTTGGTGAGATGACAGGTGAATATGGTGGTGGGTGAAGCAAAACTTCCTATCCCAGTTTGTTCAACTTTTGAAGGATTGGTTGTACAACGTGTGGTTGGACATTGTTACAGAGAGGAATTAGTCCCATTCTGTTGACTGATGCTGGCTATAGGCACTGCAGTTTTCGGTGCTTCTCATCAATTTGCTGAACATACTTCTCAGATATAATGGTTTTGCCAGGATTTAGAAAGCTGTAGAGCAGATGGGCAACAGTTCACCAAACACTGGCTGTGACCTTTTTTGGTGCAAGTTTGGCTTGGGTAAGTGCTTTGGAGGTTCTTCTCGATCCAACCCCTGAGTTGGTCATCACTGGTTGTTGTATAAAATCCACTGTTTGTCACACATCACAGTCCAATTGAGAAATGGTTCATTGTTGTTACATAGAATAAGAGAAGACAACATTTCAAAACGATGACTTTTTTAATTTCTGGTCAGCTTATGAGTCACCCACTTATCAAATTTTTCACATTTCTAATTTGCTTCAAATTCCAAATGACCATAGAATAATTGTTGTTGAGTTCTTTGGCAACTTCTTGTGCAGTTGTAAGATCAGCTTCAATGATGGTTCTCAATTGGCCGCTGAGCGCTTCAAAAGGCTCTTGTCTCCTTTGCAAAATTTGAACCACCACTGCACTGTAAGTTCATTAGCAGTTCCTGAGCAAAATGCACAGTTTATGTTGCGAGCTGTCTCCACTGCTTTATGACCCATTTTAAACTTGAATAAGAAAATTGCTCAAATTTGCTTTTTGTCTAACTTCCTTAGTCTAAAATAAATATAAAATAATAGTAAGTAATAAATCATTAGCAAAAATTTTAAAAATGCACTTTAAAATGAGGCAAAACATAACCAGCATTATTTAAGAATGTATTCCAGTATCAAACATCTAAGCTCAAACAATGCAAAACTGCAATTACTTTGCACCAACCTAACTGAGTCATTAAGGAAAACTTTTTGTTTCAACAAAAATATAAATTCTTATTACTTATACAGATTGTCATTTAACATTATGTAGGGTGTCATTTGTGAACTGTTACTACTTTATAATGGACCTGACGTTTATGATTTGGAACAATTTTTGTCTTCAGAATAAATAGTTTACTTTTAAGGTGGTTTTTCCTGTTGGTAGAAAAAAATACTTAAGATTTTCAAATATATAGATAGAAACTTGAAAAACACACACACATGCGTTTTACCTAAGGAATACTGATTGAGCTGAGAAGTGAACTGTGTGATTTCCTGTGTATCTAAATTGCCAGACATTTAATATCACATGATAAAAAACACTGAGTTTTTTAAATAGATGAAAAGTTACTTCTTAAAAAATTGTCATCCTATAGATATGTTCACAAATATTAAAACTGGACTTTTATGTCTACTTTATATGGCTTGGGAAATATTTTCTTATATATTCCATGGAAAATGCAGTATCTCGTTTTCTTTGGTATTTAGAAATTGAATATTGTTTGCATGAAATTTTCACGGGGCACATAGGAGGTTTTAGGAATGCATATGATGGAAAAACATTAGGAAACCTAGCTCTGTTTTCTAATGAATGAAAATTATAGCCCATTGTGTGGGTTTGTTTTTTGTTTGTTTGAATTGTCTATGGTTTTCCTCCTCCTAAAGGATTGCTTATTTTGTGATTCTTCTGCTGCCAGTCGAACCATGACTATTTTTTTTTTTTTTTTTAATATATGGTACTGATTAGAGTTGAGTACCACTGTGGTTCTTGTAGCTCCATGTGCAATATATTTTCCTTTGATACTCAGGAGATAGAATAAGCTATACTAGCATATCGTATTTCTTGAAACTTAGTGAATATATTGAGTATATGTGGCCTTATGTGACATACCTAGGCTTCAAATTCGGGTATTTGGCAGAAGACATTTGGGATCTGTTGACATTCTTAACACTGTTATGGTATGTAAAGTTTAACAACTGATCAAAATTTAAAGTAAAATTTATATAACGTTCCAGGGGAAGAAAATCTGACAAACGTTGCTGCTGGTATTTATGTAACAACAAGGAAGATGAACTCTTTGCCAAAACTGTGAGCCAACTATATTTAATAGCATAACTGCAAGCAGTAATTACATATGGTGATAATCACCACATGTTTAACACTATCAATAGATTATAGACACAATTTTAATTTTATCTCAGTGTTTTGCAATGATACACATCTAGTTGAAGTGACTATTTCTATTGACACATACTTTTTCTTCTTGTGTAGGAAAAGTAACTATTTTCTAAATATGCTGTTTTAAGAAATAAGTATTAAATAGCGATTGATTATTTATTAACAATAATCTGTGTGTCCATAAACTTAGATAAAGACACTCTATGCAAAGAAAACTTTTGGTGGATTTATGTTTGGGGAAATTTTATGGTTCATTTCCACCTACAGTAAAACAAAATTTAAGGAGGCAGATGGACTTTCCAGGTGGCTCAGTGGTAAAGAGTCCACCTGCCAATGCAAGAGATGCAAATTCGATCCCTGGGTCAGGAAGATCCCTGGAGAAGGAAATGACAACTCACTTCAGTATTATTAAAAAAAAAATTATTTATTTATCTGTGGTTTTGTATTTTTGTCGGTGCTGAGGCTTTGTTTCTGAGGGCTCTTCTTTAGTTGTGGCAAGCAGGGGCTGCTCTTCATTGGTGGTGCACAGGCTTCTCATTGCCGTGGCGTCTCTTTGTGGAGCACAGGTCCTAGGTGCACCGACTTAAGGAGTTGTAGCACGTAGGCTCATTAGTTGCGGTGCCTGTGCTCTAGGAGTGCAGGCTCAGTGGGTGTGATGCATGGGCGTAGTTGTTACATGGAATGTAGAATATTAAGATATACTCTAAAACAGAAAATTAAATTACTAGTAATGAGGAAATACCATTGTAAATCTTCACTGGAAGATTTTCCTACTCTATATAACCAACATAGCAAATTCATTAAGAAGTAGAATATCTGCAATGTTCACTGAACAGTTTTAGGTGCTATTAAAAAAAAATGAAGTAGCGTATAATGGCAATACTGTCTATCTTAAAAATCAGTGAATCAAATACTCTTAGACTAGTTTAAGTAAATCTATGGGCCAAACATGCAGGGAGTTTGAAATCATTATCATCTTGCATTTCTGGAATATATTCACTGAAAGCATAACTGACCTCAAAATTTAATTGGAGAACAAATACAGAAAACTTTTTTTTTTTTTTGAAGTATTCATTGCCTACCTTTCCAGCTTAATTTATGAGCCCTTTCTTCTTTGGAATTTATTCTCAAACCAAAACAAATTAACTTCAGGTCCTTGAAGGTGTCATACTGTTTCACACTTCTTTGCCTTTGTATATCATATCCTTTTTGACTATAAAGCCCTTAATCACCCTTGTCAACCTGATGAACTCCAACTCGTTCTTTAAGACATGGCTCAGCCTTTCTGACTGCCCCCAGATAGACCAGATTATTGTTCTTTTCTGCTGCCACTGCCCCTTATACATACATGTATTCTAGTCTTTGCAGAAAAGAGAATTTGCTTTTATTTTATTTGTTATTCTAGCCTTGAGCTGTTTGTGGACAGGAACAGAGTACTATTAAACTCTGCATCCCACATATGTATCACTGGGCCTGACACACTAAAGATGCTCAGCATATGCTGAACACATAATTTCATTATAAGGCAAATACTAAACACTAAAATATTATTTTATGCCAAGTTGTCTTTTATTGACCATGAGTGCTGTGCAAATTCACAGAGGGAGAAGAAAGGTGAAGGCAATTATGTTAAGCCTAAAATTATAGAGGAGGTGAGCTTCTTGTTATTTCCTGAATACGTTAAGAATCTGGGTAGGCTTAAAGGAAAACATAGTGTATTCAAAGCAAAAGGAACAAGGTACTATTGGAGAAATGTGAATATTATGTTACACATTTCAATATGATGTCGGTTATGACATTCCTGGTAGCAAATAACAGAAAATTCAACTCAGGAAAGTATAAATTTAAAGGCAATGTATTACCTCATTTAACAGTTACCACCATAGCAGTCATGAAATAGAGTGGAGAGAAGCTTTGAAAGAAATTTCGAACATTTAATCTGTCTTTTGTGAACTTTGTCTTTGAATTGTGGACTTGGTCCTTAGCTTGACTGTTTTATAGATGGCTAGATTTCTACCACAGTACGAAGTAACATATTCAGTTACAATTCTACAGAGCAGAAAACACAAGATGTATTTTCAGTATGAGGAAATATTTTCTCAGATTTCCTCAGCAGAATCTCCTTAATTGGCATAACTAAGTCACAGCCTTCATTAGAACTGGGAATTGAATTAACATAACTGACTAATATTTATGATTTATCCCTGTGCCTCACTGAGAGGGAGCAGAAAACTGTTAAGAAGGAAAATGGAGCAAATGGCTATTGAATAGGAAACCAGCAGTTTCTGAGACATTATATTTTGAGGAAAACAGAAAAAAGATTTGTATGCATGTGGTGAGAACAGTTTAAGGAGAAATGTAGACTTAATGCAAGAAGAAATAAGAGGGCTTTGAAAGTTTTAGGTAATGTGTGTAACATATTGAGACAGAAGATTTTCTTTGGAGAGAGCTGCATTAACTCTTTTTAAGACTTGCTACAAATTTTTCTCACCTATTGAGAAATAATATTTCTTTTCAGAAGAACATGTTTATCCTTTTCATGAAGCTGTAGAGTATATGGTGAAAATGGAAAGTTTTACTTTATAAATGCATGTTTGAGCCTCTGAAATATAAATTCATGTAATAGATTTTAAACATTTGTAAACAAAATATTTCATTGCATTCACTTTAAAAATTATTGTAACATGTTTTCTTTTACATTTCTTAATAATATAGAAAAGGTTACTTGTCAAAAATATAAACTCCTTCCTTGCAGTCTCTTCCATATGTTAATGCCTTTTATTGAATGGTACTCTAAAGAGTTACCTGTGAAGCTACAACCTTATAAATTTAACAAAGAAATGTTTTTACTTCAATAAACATTAAGCATAGGCAAGTATATAGGAAAGATATCTCAGATTTTATTGACCCAAAACACATGCTATAATGATAATTTCTGCATATACCCAGGAAATTGTCTAGTTTCTATTGTCTGTTTTCAATTAATCTATAATTTATTAGAAAAAGATAATCACAGATGCATTTCTCAGAAGTTTCAGTCATCACACACAATGATCTCAAAATGATATCATATCTATTTATTGATCCTTTTAGCACCAACAAATTGAAATAAACCACTGTTAGATACTGTGTTAATGTTCTTAGTTTTTACTACTTGTTTTCAAATGATCACATTTTAATAAATAATTTCCTCATTTATACTTCTATTTTAAAAACAAAGTCAATAAACATAACACTGCTGCTGCTGCTGCTAAGTCGCTTTAGGTGTGTCCGGCTCTGTGTGACCCCATGGACGGCAGCCCACCAGGCTCCTGCGTCCCTGGGATTCTTCAGGCAAGAACACTGGAGTGGGTTGCCATTTCCTTCTCCAATGCAGGAAAGTGAAAAGTGAAAGTGAAGTCGCTCAGTTGTGTCTGACTCTTAGTGACCCCATGGACTGCAGCCCACCAGGCTCCTCCATCCATGGGATTTTCCAGGCAAGAGTACTGGAGTGGGGTGCCATTGCCTTCTCACTAAAACAGTTTTAATGCATAGGACTTAGTTAAAAAATAAACACACTGAGTCTTATATTAGGTTAGCAAGCAGGTAGATGATGTATCAATTATTAATAAGGAATTTTGAGTATAAAGGCCTGAGACTAATCATTGTTACCTGTCAGAGCCAACATCCCCCTCCACAACCAATATTTGTCATATCTACTTTATCATCCTAAGATAAAATTCACAGATAATATAATCTACCCACACAATTTCAAAAATCAATGAAAAGAACTAATTGTATTATAAAGGAAAAATAAACTGAATGCAATTCTAAACTAGCATTCATTTAAATATGGAGATGTTCTAATGGAAGAATTGGGTGTTTGTTCTTACAAACAAAATCATGACTGCAGATACAGTTGCTGGTGTCTGTGGTGCCTAATCACTGTGAAGTCCAATATCCCTAAAAACAAATATTCAAAATGTGCTCAGAGAGAACCCTTGCTTTGGACTGAGACTCTTGTTTCAGTGCAAGGAATGATGTCTTCTGGGAAAGAATAAATATCAAGTAAAAAACTTTTAGCTTGTATTTACCAGTTTATTGGGATTTAGGCTTGCTGATCTGTTTTTGTTTATAGAGAAAAATGCACACTATTGAGCATTTTCCTCAAAAGGAATAGAAAAAGAAATACATTTAAAATGTACTTATAATCCTGGGATTTCTTTGGAAGGAATGATGCTGAAGCTGAAACTCCAGTACTTTGGCCACGTCATGCGAAGAGTTTATTCATTGGAAAAGACTCTGATGCTGGGAGGGATTGGGGGCAGGAGGAGAAGGGGACAACCCAGGATGAGATGGCGGGATGGCATCACGGACACGATGGACATGAGTCTGAGTGAACCCCGGGAGATGGTGATGGACAGGGAGGCCTGGCGTGCTGCGATTCATGGGGTCGCAAAGAGTTGGACACGACTGAGCGACTGAACTGAACTGATGAGAAGATGTGGAAATTATGATCTTATATAGATAAAAGGTGGATATTATGCCTACATTGAAATACTATTTAAAAGAACTTGAATGAAATGAGAAATATAAATAAGTGAAAATGTAGCTATAATATGACATTGTGTGTTCAGTATGATTTCACATAAGTAAAAATTGTTTTTGTGTAATTGCTAAATCATGTTCACCTCTTTCTGCAACCCCATGGACTGTAGACCTTCAGGTTCCTCTGTCCATGGGATTTTCCAGGCAAGAATACTGGAGTGAGTTGCCATTTCCTTCTCCAGGGAATCATTCTGATCCAAGGAACAAACCTGTCTCTCCTGCTTGGCCACTTGAACACTGATTCTTTACCACTGAGCCAGAGGGAAGCCCTAAAAGTAGAAGTACATGGAGGGAAATAGGCCAAAATCTTAATAATGGTTAATGCTGCATTTTAGGACTACTCAGGGATAATGTTTCTACATTTCCCTCTACTTCTATATGATTTAAAAAATATCACAACATATAATCAATATATAAAAAACTTAAACATTAGATGAAGTGAGAGAATTGGCATAAATTTTTGTCCAGTTATTTACTTCTTATATTTTTAATCCCCACACATCACCAGATTTCCCTTCTCCTATGTAGGCAATATCCTTCTTTAATCTGTTCAATTTGGGTATTCCCTGATGTTCTTTCCTTAGTCTCTCAGTTCTGTCCCTTTCTTTTTCTCCATATTAGTATTAACCCACCCCTATTGAACTGAACTGAACTGAACTGATATATTCTCTGGGCTCTGAAACAGTTTATAGATTACTACTTGATAAGTTCCTCTGGGTATCAAGGGGGCACCTGAGACACATTACACCTTATTTTAAACTCATCTTGCATTCCTGCACAGTACTAGCATATAAAGAAAGCTGAGCACAGAAGAATTGATGCTTTTGACCTCTGGTGTTGGAGAATGCTCTTTTTTAAAAAATTATTTTTTATTTTAATTGGAGGCTAATTACTTTACAATATTGTAGTGGTTTTGCCATACATTGACATGAATCAGCCTTGGGTATACATGTGTCCACCATCTTGGACTTCTTTCCCACCTCCCTCCCCATCCCATCCCTCAGGGTCATCCCAATGCACTGACTTTGAGTGCCTTGTTTCAAGCATTGAATTTGGAGTGGCGATCTGTTTCATATATGGTAATATACATGCTTCAGTGCTATTCTCCCAATCATCCCACCCTTGCCTTCTCTCACAGAGTCAAAAAGTCTGTTCTTTACATCTGTGTCTCTTTTTCTGTCTTGCATATAGGATCATCATTACCATCTTTCTAAATTCCATGTAAATATATTAATATACTGTATTGGTTTTTTTTCTTTCTGACCTACTTCACTCTGTATAATAGCCTCCAGTTTCATCCAGCTCATTAGAAGTGATTCAAATGCATTCTTTTTAATAGCTGAGTAATATTCCATTGTGTATATGTACCACAGCTTTCTTATCCATTCATCTGCCAATGGACACTCTTGACCATCCCTGGGACTGTAAGAAAATCAAACCAGTCAGTCCTAAAGGAAATTAGTCCTGAATATTCATTGGAAGGACTGATGCAGAAGCTGAAACTCCGACACTTTGGCCACCTGATGTGAAGAACTGAGTCACTGGAAAAGACCCTCATGCTGGGAAAGATTGTAGGCGGGAGGAGAAGGGGATAACAGAGGATGAGATGGTTGGATGGCATCACCGATTTGATGGGCATTAGTTTGAGCAAGCTCCGGGAGCTGGCATTGTACAGGGAAGCCTGGTGTGCTTCAGTCCATGGGGTCACAAAAAGTCAGATACAACTGAGTGACTGAACTGAACTGAACTGAGCATATTTCCCAATTACTATCACTCTACATACTTATTTTCAAACTAATGGATAACATTGATTATTTCTTAACAATTTCCTTCTGCAATAGTGGCCCAGAATTTCTGTTAGAGGAACTTAAGGGTAAGAGGGAAAGCTGTGATTACACAGTAGATTACACTTTAGCAGATATGGATGATTTGGGGGAATGTAAGTGGTTAAATCCCTACCCATAATCTGCCTTTGCCCTTTTTTCTATTCCTAGAATGAGCACCACACTAGACCCTTCGTGCTTCATTGCTGTGTTCTTGCTGTGATCCTCTGTCTAGAGTTGAGAGCTCTTAAAATGAGGTCCCTGACATCATATGCTAGGCTGTTTTGGTTTTACTCTGTTAAGGGTTTATTGCACTCCTTTAGTGGCATTATTTGCTTGTCCAAAGGAAAAAGGAAAAAAAAAATAAAATTGCCTACAATTTCTTTGCTTACCAGTGAGATAGAGATCTTTATCTTTTTTTAATTTATTTATTTTAATTGGAGGTTAATTACTTTACAGTATTGTTTCAAAGCACTTCAGAACCATATTGAAGTCTTATATTTTTCTGCTTCCCCACCATCAGCTTATCCACAATTGATCCTTAATTAAGGATTATCCTTAATTCTTGATCCTTAATTGTTATTACCCATATATACTTGTTTCATTTTCTGTTATGCAACATCCTATTTTCCTGATCTATCTGTAAAGCAGTCTCTTCAAGAGCTGCCTTCCATATGCAACAGTCTTTGACTTTTCTAACACCATCATAGTTGGTCTGTATGTCTACTGTAAGTCTTGCTTCTCTGATCTTCACTGTGGTTATTTATGCTCATGTATTAGAATTTCTGTTTGACTCCAGCTAATTTAAGGGCAGGTCCCTAAATGATTATTTTTAGTGTTTCCAAAGCATAGATCGTTGCCTTATACATAAATAGGTCTCAGTAAAAATACATTGAGTGAATCCATAAATAAATATAGATAATACTTCTGTTTTCCATGCAACTGTTGAATTTTTCAAATGACTTTACTTTTATATGATATAGTTCTCATACATTTGATTTTTCAGGCAAATTTTCCGTTAAATTTACCCCTATGGTTTTTATATATTTCTGTTTTTTTTCTTCTACTTCTAGGTTTTCCTATGTGTTTACCTTTCTATATTAGCTCTTTCAAACAATTCTGATTTTTTAGTGCTAAAAGTCTGATTTACGTTTCAAGGAATAGGAAAAAAAAACTCTTAATTTTTAGGTAACAATTTTTAGGTAACATTGCATTAAAGAGCTGTAGAATTTGGTAAAATCTTACCTTTTCTGTTTTATTTCCTTTTATTAACCACATTTTCAAAATATTTTTATCAATTCAATACCCCAGTTCTACTTACTGCAACAGATAGCCACATATTGTTTCTAAGATGTTGATTATCAGGTCAATATACATTTCTTTATTTATTAATCAAATATGATTATAATTATAGTAGTTTACTCTTCATTTTCACATTATATCAGCTCTGCTGCTGCTAAGTCACATCAGTCATGTCTGACTCTGTGCAACCCCATAGACGGCAGCCCACCAGGCTCCCGTCCCTGGGATTCTCCAGGCAAGAATACTAGAGTGGGTTGCCATTTCCTTTTCCAGTTCATGAAAGTGAAAAGTGAAAGTGAAGTTGCTCAGTCATGTCTGACTCTTCGCGACCCCATGGACTGTAGCCAACCAGGCTCCTCCGTCCATGGGATTTCCCAGGCAAGAGTACTGGAGTGGGTTGCCATTCAGTTCAATTCAGTCGCTCAGTTGTGTCTGACTTTTTGTGAACTCATGGACTGCAGCACACTAGGCTTCCCTGTCTATCACCAACTCTCAGAGCTTGCTCAAACTGATGTCCCTTGAGTCGGTGATGCCATCCAACCATGTCATCCTCCAATGTCCCCTTCTCCTCCTACATTCAGTCTTTCCCTCTCATTTTCCGATGAGTCAGCTCTTTGCATCATGTGGCCAAAGTATTGGCACTTCAGTTTCAGCATCAGTCCATCCAATGAATATTCAGGGTTGGTTTCCTTTATGAATGACTGGTTTGATCTCCTTGCAGTCCAAGGGACGCTCAAGACTCTTCTCCATACTGCAATTTCTAAGAATCAGTTCTCTGGCTCTTAACTTTCTTTATAGTCCAACTCTCACATCCATACATAACTACTGTTAAAACCATAGCTCTGACTATATGGACCTTTGTTGACAAAGTAATGTCTCTGTTTTTTAATATGCTGCCTAGCTTTATCATAGCTTTTCTTCCAAGGAGCAAGCTAGGAAAGTTTTATTGCTGAGTAAGTTTTATACCCAGGATCATGTATATAAAAAGCTCATTTTGTATATGATTGCCATTAAATAAAAGATTAAGACTTAAAATGTGGGTACAGCTTAGCATTCTGAATATCTTTTTCATATGTAAAAATGTGAAATCATCATAAGAAACAACACTAATTCATATTTTTGTTCTAGTACCTTTTAGAAGATTTTCTAATGATATTCAATGGCACATTAGTTTCTTAATTAAAAGAAAATGTGTTAAGTGGATGGAAAAGTTTTATTAATG
>SJYR01000798.1:303371-342104 GCA_006410655.1 Kobus ellipsiprymnus
AAAAATAATAAAAGAGAAATATCTTTATAACCTTGTTTAATAGAATTGACAGTAGTACAGAAAAATAAGGGAACACACATGCATACATACATAAGTGCTTCTCTATTAAATTGTATCTATATATGAGCATATTGATAAGACAGAATTAAAGTTAAAATGGTTGGTTTATTATTCAGATATTTGTGGAGGACTTTTAACTTTTTTTACTGAAAAGTAATGTGAATAATACAGTGTTCTTGGTTTTGTCTTTTAAAATTCTATATTCCATCTTTGTTTTAGTTCATTCTTTGCATACTTAATAAATAGTTTTGCTTAGTTATTTCTCCATATCAAAAGTCTTTAAGGAAATTAACTTTGAGTTTCCATGGAATATATTATGTTAACTTAGAAATAATAATTATGATCAGTCCAAAGCTGCATTGCAGGAGGAATTCAGGACAAGGTAGGTCTTGAATGAAATCAATGTCATGATTTTTATGGAGAGAAAGGAATCTGGTTGTGTTAGATATAACTGGAGTATGCATTGTTTGGCTACTATTTATACTGCCTTTTTAAGGAGTTCAGTTTCCTTCTGCTTTAAAATTATAAAAGTTGTGGTGGTTTGTTAGATTACCTAAAAGGAAAGATGGCTGAAATGGAGATTAAAGTAGACTAGAATTTTTGAAAGAAAAAGGTTGTTATAAAAGTTTACCTTTCATCAAAAAACACACTGACTCTAAAAGTACTATAATGCTAAAGGCACACTTTGAAATTTTGAATTAGTTTAGGTCTGATTTGGTTTCTAAAAGTCCCGACACTAGGATAAAATATGATTCTGGCACATCAACAATATGACAGAGGCTCCTCTCTTCAGTTATTTTATCATGAAAGCTATACAGTTGGTTTGGATTTACATAGTTAGCTGGAAAGATAAGAATTCTTAAGGTTAAACCTTTATGTCTGTCCTGTAAATGACAGTTCTGGAGGATTTATTAGATATGAGGTAAATTCTATTTTCTTGTATTTTTAAATTGTATATCCTGTGATAGGTATGAGTCCTGTCTCTTATACACATCTAGATGTGTATAAGAGACAGATTCAAAGCATTTTACTCTTATAGCTTTCTAAACACTTCAAAATTATTTTACATATTTTTGACAGCAGTAAAATTATTGTCAAAATTAACAAAACTAATAACCAAATACAGTTACATAGAAAATAAGTAGCTCATTTTAATCATTATCAATAAGCTTTTATTAGCCAATTAACAATGAATAATGGACATATATGTATATATACTAATATATATGTATATGTACATATCAGTTGGACTTGTAATTTCAATAATGCTCCCCATATATATGCATATAGGGTGTTTATGCATGTGTCTTTTTGAACACATGTATTAACCCAGTGTGGTATATTTTATACTCTCGAAAACACAGGGTTATATTTTTTTAGTGAACAGTGTAAGTTTTGGTATGTTAATATATTTTAAGCAAAACTTTTTAATTATTTGTTTTTCATGTGTATACAAATCTTTTAAGTTCATACACTATGTCCATGCATATTTCCCCATGTGGTGCTCATAATATTCCTGTGAGTTAAATATTATTATACTCATTTTAAGGAAAGGAAACTAAAAATCAAAGTACATAGAGATTTTCCAAGATCATATACAAAGACAAATTCAAAACTTCCAGTTACCTATTTATACTATATATGCCATTATATCCATATAGCCTTTTCTATCATTCTTGTTTTTAAAATAAGCAAAATGTGTCTGAAGAACAGAGAATGATTACATATTTTTGTACATCACCTTAGAAGCAGAGGTAATAGAGCCATCAACATTTGAATTATCAGTTTACTTCCAAGCCACTGTTGGATATTGCTTCCCTAGGCATAATGGCTTCCAGTAAAACATTCTTTGCATTGCTTATATATAATGGAAATAAAAGTGGCCATAAACAATTCATTTTTCCTTTCAATTATAACAAAACCCCCATAAAAATGTGAACATAGAGAATTACATCAAATAAAGAGTAGTATTTTCAAATTATTAAAAAATTATTTTATTAATTCTTAGAATCTTTCACAAACTCATCTACTTAATTCAATTGAAATAATATTTACTATAATAAGTGCTAGAAATTTGGTGATTAAAATTGTAACCAGGCCCCTCTCCACTCACAGTTAATCACCTAATGACCACAGGCAAGTACGCACACATTTGAAAACAGATCAGAAACTGTATGCATAGCAGGAATAGAATAGTGTAGCATGGGAACCCAAAATACCCACTCTATGAGGATTTCTTAAGGAATTTACTTTTCATAGGAAACTTTAAGAATGCAGTATTACACAAGATGATTGGAGTTAAGGATATAGGAAAAGAAAGACTAAAGTATTGAGAGAGAGGGAATAGCACGTGTGAAGAGAAGAAAATACATAATTCTGAATTGAATACAGTGCTAAATAGCTTGGTTATGGACTGGGGCATGGTGAGGAGCAGTAATGAGACACTGGGTCAGATTTAGCATGCAGTATCTCACTTTTCTAAAGCATGCTTAATGACATTAAGTAATAAATCCTGTTGAAACACTGAAAACACTGTTTACCTTGGAGAACAAATAGCCTTGAGAACCTCACAGTGCTATAGTAGATTTGCTATGTGTGTGTTACCCATTCAGTTGCATCCCACGCTTTACAACTTCATGAACTATAGCCTGCCAGGCTCCTTTGTCCTTGAAATTCTCCAGGCAAGAATACGGAAGTGGATAGCCATTCCCTTCTCCAGATTATTGGGGTATAATCATTCAAAAATACTCTCATTTAGCATTTTAGACTATCTCCAACAGCACAGATTTAATAAGTTCTCTTCTTATCTTTCATTCACTTATTAGTAATGAGTTAGTCTGAGTTTTGATAAAGGGGAAGTTGATTTTTCTCACTATTGAAGAAGTTTTGTCTTCTCCTGGCAAGGAATTCTGATCACTATAACCTTTAATCTCTAAAGGTTAAAATCTCCTGCTTTTAATGGCTTAGAAATATTTTAGAAATGGATATCAGGAATAATAAGATAGTGTGAATCCCCAGATGGTCATATAACATGGCTAAGAAATCAATCTTTTATTTGTTGTTTAAGTCACTGAGATTTTATTGGTTTATAACTACAACATAATTTAGCTCATCCTGACCAACATAGATGGTCAGGAAACAGTCTAATGTGTCTATTTTTTCATAGATAATATTAATCAAATTAAAGAAAAAATATGTGTCTTTACTACCAGCTACATAATTTTCAGAACCCAAATAAGAGTGAAAAATGAGAGCCCCCTAGTTAAAATATTAAGACTTTCAAGATGGTGATGGGGAACTCTTAAAACAAGCATGAGATTCTGAGAATGTGGCTCCATGCAACTGCACAGGACACACCATGAATTTTGTCCCATGTATATCAGAAGTCAAGTCTTTGTCTATAGTATGTATGAGTGAAATAATGTATTTTGTATGTGGGGGTATTGTGACTGTAGGAGTTGTTGAGCCAAGAATCTTAGAAGAGAAGTGATTCCTGTCCTAATTTTCCTTTCTTTTAAAAAGAGGATATTTGAAAGGTGTTCCTGATATTTCCAGAATATAGATAGTGATATAATCTGATAAACTTATTTTCTTTGTGGTGATTTTTATGTTTTGGGGTTAAGGACTACAGAGAGTTAGGAAGAGTCACTGGGGTACATAATTGCTGAAATTTGCAGACAAGAGATTCTTTTGATAGATATATGTGTCAGGAACCTATATATTGAATCATGGCCTCTTTTAATCCACCAGATTATAATTATTTTTTATATTTAGTTAAAATTCTTCATTGGAATTTGGAAAATACAGGTGGAAATAAGATATACATACATGTATATATATTTATTATGTCAAGTTTTATATATATATATTATAGTTTTAGATTAAGTAGTATAAATGCAGTAAGCTGATGAGGTTTTGAATACTATGAATCCTTTTAATGTATTATATAAAGATTTTGTGGATTCCTTGTGAATCCTAATTAATAAAACAGATTCTTGATGCTTACAGCACTTGGATTAGTATGACTATAGGTCTTCACTAGACAGTCACGCTCAGAAAATTTTAATGGCAAAAATATTCAGCTCTTCAGTTCACTGAAAATGTTACTTTGCATGCCTGTATTTCCTACAAGGTAATCTGTTAACTTTCTCCCACAAGAAAGTAATCAAATTTATTTTCTAATATCATAGGTTAAGATTCTACCTGAAAATTACATTCAGTAAAATATACTTTAATGAAAACTGTAACAATAGAACCTAACCAACCTATGACTAATGTTTAACAAAGTAAAAAAACATAATCACTACAACAAAGATTTCAGCATCACACTGAATTTTACGCTATACCTTTGAGTCACTGAGATCTGTAAAACAGAGTATTTTTCAGTGTTCATTGAAAAAAGTTCAATATTTTATTAATTATTAATAGTTATTAAATATCTATTATATATTGCATATGAAATGGAAGCATTGAAAATTTTATCAGAAAAATAATTGAGGCATTTCTGACCCCATGAAGTTTATATCATAATCTGAAATATGTTTTTCATAGGAAATGAACTAAATTTTCCATAAACATAAGCTGCAGATTAGGGTTAGAATTCTAATTGAAAGTGTTAAAACATTAATTTACAAAAATAAAAACAATTTAAATGAAAATTTTCTATTATAGAAAGAATTAGCAAAAAGACTAGATCTGAGTGCATAGACTTTTGTTGGAACAATTATTGACTAAGATATTTATAGAGATAATACATTTACCACTTCCCTGAAAGCCTAAAATATCCATGAATTATATTAAGTTTTGAGGGAGGTAGCTAACCAAATTATATTTAAGCGCCCTTCAGGGATCTAAAGCCACAGCTAATTTCAATATTGTGAAGGTAATGTGAAGGCTAGAACACTGTTATGTGTTAGGTTATTTTATTTTTCACACTAAATAAAATGAGTGCCTTACCAATATTCTGCAGATAACCATCACTGAAATGTTGTCTAACTAAGATTGATTTCCAAATCAGGTATAAGAAACTTCTGCTGACTTGCATTCTCTTTTCTATCTATTTTCCATTCTATTCCTTTATAATTACATTAGACTTTTAAATAATGAGACTTACAAAAATCATTTATATAAACTTTGTAAATGCCAATATTAAAGACAAATCTCAAATTTACTTCAATAGTGATACGAAAGGCAATTGTCACATTCTGGGGAAAATATATATTAACCGAACTGTAATTGAAATTGTTTTTCTCATAATACACACAGTATATAGAAATATTGTCTCATCAAACCTGAAAAACTGTACCCTTTGCAAGCAACAGGTTTACCTTGTATGTGGTCTTATCAGTGATATTCAGTATTTCATGGTGGATATAGAAACTAGCATCTTCATACATTTATCAGCCCTTAATTTATCTAAATTATTCTTGAATTTATTTTTAATACTGGATCATCTATATTTGTAAGAGTTGCCTTTAAAGCAGAACCTGAAGTAACATCTTCTGTGCAGGAGTTTATTTTATAGGTAATTATGGAAAGCAATAGTGAAGACATGGGGAAAATAAAGCAGAAAAGAAGGAAAGACTAGAGTGTATGACTGCCTTGGTTACAACTGTGACAGTGAAGTTGCTCAGTCTTGTCCGACTCTTTGCGACCCCATAGACTGTAGCTACCAGGCTCCTCTGTCCATGGGATTTTCCAGGCAATAGTATGGAGTGGGTTGACATTTCCTTCTCCAGGGGATCTTCCCAACCCAGGGCTCGAACCCAGGTCTCCTGCATTGTAGACAGACGCTTTACCATCTGAGCCATTACAACCGTGAGCACCTGGGAATGCCCTGAAGAGATATAAAAACTGCCCTTAAAAACTGTCCATTTGAAATCAGGAGGCTGAAGCTTTTCTCTACTAGCTCCTGGTACTTTTGGTTGAAGGTTATCAGACATGTCAACTGCCCTGTATCTCCAGGTAGTACAATGTCCTTGAAATGAAATACTGCCAGTTAGCTTGAGCATTGCTCCCTATATTATAGCTGAAATAATCATAGATAAGCCAAAGGAATGTGGTGTGAGGCGCAAACAGCATCTGCTATATCACTTTCTTCCAAAAAAAGCTTTCAATAAATTTCCAATTTATTACATTAAGAATTATCTCCCTACATATTTTTTAAACTAAGTATCTCCTTATAATATAAAATCCAAGAAAACTTGATTGCATTTTTATTTTAGGTGTGTCTTGATGCTCTTTGGGAAACTCCACAGTACACTGAAATCATCTCATTTATACATCTATCTCTTTATTATTTATTCACTTTTGTTTCATTTATATTACAGTTCATAATACTTGAAAGTGAAAGTCACTGAGTTGTATCTAACTCTTTGTGACCCCATGGACTGTATAGCCCATGGAATTCTCCAGGCCGGAATACTAGAGTGGGTAGCCTTTCTCTTCTTCAGGGTATCTTCCCAACCCAAAGGTTAAACCTAGGTCTTCCACATTGCAGGCAGATTCTTTTCTAGCTGAGCCACAAGGGAAGTCCAAAAATACAGGAGTGGGTAGCCTATCCCTTCTCTAGTCTTCCTGACCCAGGAGTCGAAACGGGGTCTCTTGCATTGCAGGCGGATTCTTTATCAACTGAGCTATCAGGGGAGCCCTGATGCTTTTCTGAATTCCTTACTTTAAGGATTTAAGGGAAGGTTCAACACATAGGCATGATCAATTTTTAACTCCCTGTTAAGTTCCTCTCCTTATCTGGAGGATTAGAGTTGGAACTGAAAATTCCAAGTTCCTAATCATGGTTTAGTTTTTCAGTGACCATTGCTCATCTAGGTGCTATCTAGGAGCATACCCAGAGATACCTCAGTTGGACAAAACATGCTTCCAGTGCTCTTGTGACTTCAGAGCCTTTGTCAGGTACAGTGTCAATGACAAATATTAATACAAGAGTTGCTGTTAGCATTCTTATCGCTTAGAAAATTACAAGGATTTTAAGAACTCTGTGCCATGAGTTGGTAGCAGACCAAACATATATATATATTTTTATCACACAGTTATCTTACATATAGTAGTTATTGCAAGCATGTTAACTGCTTAATTAGCAACTAGGACTACCCAGGTTTATTTCTAGTGAGCATTACTCTATCAAGCAATCTCTGTATGTATACATATATGCAAAGCCATGTATAACAGGTTGTCATGACAGCAATACAGTGGAGTGAATATCAAACAGACTGGGATTACATTCTGGCACTCCCTGCAATTAGCAAACTGTATAGCTTTTGGCAAAGGACTTTAATTAATTGAACTTCCATTTATTCATACAGAAGTGGACATAAAATAACAACTTTATAACATCTTTTAAAGGACAGATTAGTTAAATATAATAACACATCTACAGATGTGTCACCTTAGCCTAATGTCTTGCATAAAATATACCATTTAAAATGGGTAGAATTAAAATAAAATGTGAAAGACTAGAGATCACTTCAGGAAAATTAGAGATATCAAGGGAACATTTCATGCAAAGATGGGCTCAATAAAGGACAGAAATTGTATGGACCTAACAGAAGCAGAAGATATTAAGAAGTGGCAAGAATACACAGAAGAACTGTACCAAAAAGATCTTTATGACCCAGATAACCACTGTGGTGTGATTACTCACCTAGAGCCAGACATACTGGAATGTGAAGTCAAGTGACTCTTAGGAAGCATCCCAAGAACAAAGCTAGTAGAGGTGATGGAATTCCAGTTGAGCTATTTCAAATCCTAAAAGATGTTGCTGTTAAAGTGATGTACTAAATATGCCAGCAAATTTGGAAAACTCAGCAGTGGCCACAGGACCAGAAGAGGTCAGTTTTCATTCCAGTCCCAAAGAAAGGCAATGCCAAAGAATGTTCAAACTACCACACAATTGCACTCATCTCACATGCAATAAAATAATGTTCAAAATTCTGCAAGCTAGGCTTCAGTAGTATGTGAACCATGAACTTCCAGATGTTCAAGCTGGTTTTAGAAAAGGCAGAGGAACCAGAGATCAAATTGCCAACATCTGCTGGATCATGGAAAAAGCAAGAGAGTTCCAGAGAAACATCTATTTCTGCTTTACTGAGATGCCAAAACCTTTGATTGTGTGGAACATAATAAACTGTGGAAAATTCTGAAAGAGATGGGAATACCAGACCACCTGAGATGCCTCAGGAGAAATCTGTATGCAGGTCAGGAAGCAACAGTTAGAACTGGATATGGAAAAACAAACTGGTTTCAAGTAGGAAAAGAAGTACATCAAGCCTGTACATTGTCACCCTGCTTATTTAACTTGTGTGCAGAGTACATCATAAGAAATGCTGGGCTGGAGGAAGCACAAGCTGGAATCAAGATTGCTGGGAGAAATATCAATAACCTCAGATATGCAGATGACACTATCCTTATGGCAGAAAGTGAAGAAGAACTAAAGAGCCTCTTGAGGAAAGTGAAAGCCGAGAGTGAAAAAGTTGGCTTAAAGCTCAACACTCAGAAAATTAAAATCATGGCATCTGGTCCCATCACTTCATGGGAAATAGATGGGGAAACAATGGAAGCAGTGGCTGACTTTATTTTTCTGGGCTCCAAAATCACTGCAGATGGTGATTGCAGCCATGAAAGTAAAAGACACTTACTCCTTGGAAGGAAGATTATGACTGACCTAGACAGCATATTGAAAAAAAGAGACATTACTTTGCCAACATAGCTCCGTTTAGTCAAGGCTATAGTTTTTTTCCAGTAGTCATGTATGGATGTGAGACTTGTACTGTGAAGAAAGCTGAGCACCGAAGAATTGATGCTTTTGAACTGTGGTGTTGAAGAAGACTCTTGAGAATCCTTTGGACTGCAAGGAGACCCAACCAGTCCATCATAAAGGAGATCAGTCCTGGGTGTTCATTGGAAGGACTGATGTTGAAGCTGAAACTCCAGTACTTTGGCCACGTGATGCAAATAACTGACTCATTTGAAAATACCCTGATGCTAGGAGAGATTGACGGCGGGAAGAGAAGGGGACGACAGAGGATGAGATGGTTGGATGGTATCAGCGAATCAATGGATATGAGTTTGAGTAAATTCCGCGAGTTGGTGATGGACAGGGTGGCTTGGTGTGCTGCAGTTCATGGGGTCACAAAGAGTCAGACACAACTGAGCAACTGAATTGAACTGAAAATATAAAACTAGTAATCAATGTTGACATCAAGGAACATACTCTTCTTAGAAAAGAAAAAAAATGTCAGCACATAAATACTAGTCCCACAAAGTAAAATGTGGGAAGCAAAATAAAGGAGACTGTTCAGAAAAAGAAATGAGCATAATTGTTGAAAATTAAGAATTTTGATTGCACTGCCTTTTAATAGAGTCAGTTATGAAACAGGTTTGATGTGAAAGATGCTATAAAAGGTATCTAATTTGAGAACCACCACAGTATGCTGTATTGAATTTGTTAACCTTTTCATTCATATGGTCAAATTTCCCTCCAGAAGCATTTACTAATTTTTACCCTAGAACGACATTGGGATCATTCCTGAACCCTTCACAATTCAAAGCTGGTAATAGTATGAATATATTTTTTTTAATTTTTATTTTAACTTTAGTTTACTTTACATTACTGTATTGGTTTTGCCAAACATTGACATGAATTCACCACGAGTGTACATGCATTCCCAAACATGAATCCCCTCCCACCTCCCACCCCATACCATCTCTCTGGGTCCTCATGAACATTGGGGTACATGTGTCTCTTTCTATTCTGGTTTCCTCGGTGTGTATGCCCAGCAGTGGGATTGCTGGGTCATAAGGCAATTCTATTTGCAATTTTTTAAAGAATCTCCACACTGTTCTCCATAGTGGCTGTACTAGTTTGCATTCCCACCAACAATGTAAAAGGGTTCCCTTTTCTCCACACCCTCTCCAGCATTTATTGCTTGCAGACTTCTGGATCGTAGCCATAGTATGAATATTTTTACATTTTACTTCAATTCACTTTTCTTTGTTTGCTAGAGAATTAGAATTTTTGTGTGTTTTCATTGATCATTTGAATTTCATTTTTTATTGTGTGCAGTCTGTGTCTGTATTTTCATATAAATTAATTTTATATAAAACTATACTGATTTCCCTCCAATTAATCTATATACTTAACAATGTGAAGAATAAATGAACATTTTAGGGAAAACACTTGACATTCTCTTTTAAATTCAATTTTTTTAAGTCTTAGCACTAGCATATCATCTTGGATGTTTGCATCCCTTCTGTATGTTTAGTGGCATAGTTCATACTGCTTCCTTTAAAGTGCTTGTTTCTTGATGTTGTTTTGCCATGATTTATGCATATAAGAAACGTGCAAAGGACCAACAGAAGAGATACTGCTTCTTTCCTCATACAGTTTATATTCTAGTGAGAGGGACATATGGTTTTAAAACACAAATAAAATTTTTAAAAGATTTTGGACAAGTTTGTGAAATACAGTAGCATGATCCAATTTATGGTTTAAGAGTATCATTTTCTTGATTTGTGAAACAGCAGTGACTTGAGAAACTGGTAGATGGCAATGCCGTTTACTAAGCAGGGAAAAGCAAAATATTTAGCATTTACCCATTCGGGTAGAAGAATCAGAAATTTGGATGATTGTTTCACATACCCTGTGGGTTTGGGGAAATTTGTGGCTAAATTTGGTCTATCAGTTATTTTCTGAGGATTTTCTGAAAGTTGTATATCACATTAATCTGAGAATGTGTGGAAAGCATATAGAATATCATTTTTTATAAAAGTACATTTGCAAAATAGTTTACAAAACTATAATCTCAGTTATAGTTCTCTGACACATGAAATTATATTTTCCTAAAACATCTAATTATATGTTTCTTAAAACATCTAATAAATTAAAAACTAAGTTAAATTTGCAATGCTTCTGAAATCTTGAAATTTTAAACCAACTATATTTGATCTAATTTCCCAACAATGTTGGAAGTTAAATAGTATAATTTAAATATTTCTTATGAATATTATAAATAAGATTTGGGTTTGAAAGAATAAATTTTCAATATATATCAGTAGAAATATCTTAAATTATTTAAACTTGTTTAAAGCCTTGAAATGAATGTCTTATATTTTAAGTCCATTAATTTCACCTTTACCAATCCTGCTGCCAACTAAATATTCCTTCTCTTGTCAGTCTTGTGGGTGGTGGGTTAATAGTGTACATAGTGGCTGAGAAAGACTGTGGCAGCAGAGGTTAGAATTGGAGGACATCTAGATCTTGGCCCTTGTTTGGAAAACAATTTCAATAAATCTAAAATACTTGATGACTTTTACATAACATTTTTGGAAATAATCTTCATTTCATAGCAAAATAACATGTAGTAACTCCACTGTTATTTATCTCCTTTAATCTCTGATAGAATACCATAGTATAAGGCTTAAAGATTATACACGGTATATCAAAGGAGAAAAGGAATGATACAAGCATCTGAATGCAGAGTTCCAAAGAATAGCAAGAAGAGATAAGAAAGCCTTCCTCAGCAGTCAATGAAAAGAAATAGAGGAAAACAACAGAATGGGAAAGACTAGAGATCTCTTCAAGAAAATTGGAGATACCAAGGGAACATTTCATGCAAAGATGGGGTCAATAAAGGACAGAAATGGTATGGACCTAACAGAAGCAGAAGATATTAGGAAGAGGTGGCAAGAATACACAGAAGAACTGTACAAAAAAGATCTTCATGGCCCAGATAATGACGATGATGTGATCACTCACCTAGAGCCAGACATCCTGGAATGTGAAGTCAAGTGGGTATTAGAAAGCATCACTATGAACAAAGCTAGTGGAGATGATGGAATTCCACCTGAGCTATTTCAAATCCTGAAAGATGATGCTGTGAAAGTGTTGCACTCAATATGCCAGCAGATTTGGAAAACTCAGCAGTGACCACAGGACTGGAAAATGTCAGTTTTCATTCCAATCCCAAAGAAAGTCAATGCCAAAGAAGGCTCAAACTACCTCACAATTGCGTTTATCTCACACACTAGTAAAGTAATCCTCAAAATTCTGCAAGCTAGGCTTCAGCAGTACGTGAACCGTGATGTTCAAGCTGGTTTTAGAAAAGGCAGAGGAACCAGTGATCAAATTGCCAATATCCGCTGGATCATGGAAAAAGCAAGAGAGTTCCAGCAAAACATCTATTTCTGCTTTATTGACTATGCCAAAGCCTTTGACTGTATGGATCACAAGAAACTGTGGAAAATTCTGAAAGAGATGGGAATACCAGATCACCTGACCTGCCCTTGAGGAACCTATATGCAGGTCAGCAAGCAACAGTTACAACTGGACATGGAACAAATAGGAGACTAGTTCCAAATAGGAGAAGGAGTACGTCAAGGCTGTATATTGTCACCCTGCTCATTTAACTTTTATGCAGAGTACATCATGAGAAATGCTGGGCTGGAAGAAGTACAAACAGGAATCAAGATTGCTGGAAGAAATATCAATAGCCTCAGATATGCAGGTGACATCACCAGTCTTTGGAAGGACTGAAGCTAAATTGAAACTCCAAACTTTGGCCACCTCATGTGAAGAGTTGACTCATTGAAAAAGACTCTGATGCTGGGAGGGATCGGGGGCAGGGGGAAAAGGGGACAACAGAGGATGAGATGACTGGATGGCATCACCAACTCGATGGACGTGAGTTTGAGTGAACTCCGGAAGTTTGTGATGGATAGGGAGGCGTGGTGTGCTGCAATTCATGGGGTCACAAAGAGTCGGACACGACTGAGCAACTGAACTGAACTGAACTGAGTAAAGTACAGTCTGCATGAGTTACAATAGTTTGTTAAACCTGTCTCTTTATAACAAAATTATAGTCAGAGATGCAGATGAACATAATTTGCTCATTCGATTTTCTCAAGATTTTAAGAAATAGAGATTTAGCTTTATTATCATATATCAGAATCCCATACATTGTACATGATTTATCAGGGCTGTATATTTGTTCTCTGTGAGATATATATATATATATATATATATCACCCTATTAGTTAAAAATAAAATGTTTCTAGTCAGAAACAACTTTAGTTAGCAGCACAACTACACAATGAAACATTATTGTATTTTCAGCCAAGAGCTTGAACTCAGCTTCGAATATATCTGTTGTTACCTTGTTTTATTCCCCCCTGCCCACCACACTAATCACTTATGGGCTTCCCTGGTGGGGTGGCTCAGATGGTAAAGAATCTGCCTGCATGCCTGCAGTACAGGAGACCTGGGTTCGATCCCTGGGTTGGGAAGATCCCTTGGAGGAGGGCATGGCGATCCTTTCCAGTATTCTTGCCTGGAAAATCCCCAGGGACAGAGGAGCCTGGTGGGCTATCGTCCATGGAATTGCAAAGACACAACTGAATGACTAAGCACAGCACAGCACAAATTAGTATAGCAGGACAATTGGAAGTTTGTTTCTAGGTTATCTCATTTCTGATAAAAAATAACATTAAAAGATTCTACTTAACTTACATAGAGTCTGATCTCTGCTGTTGGTGGGATTGTTAGGTTATCTAAAGCAGCCTCAGCTGCCCTGGGTGATAGAGACATTTAGACAGAGAGCCTGCAAGATGGGTTTTCCCACAACTCACTGCAAAAATGTCTCAAGCAATTGAAACTTTTTCCAAGGTGAACTGTGTCCTTATCCCTCTTATCACTTGTTCTGGGTCAGACATCAAATGCCAGAGTTTGTGTACAGTCAAAGATGTATGTCTGTTTAAAATAGTCTTCATGTTAACATTGAATCATAGATTCTGTATCTCATTCAAGTCACCAGGGATCAGAATCCTTTTTTTATTCATAAACACATTAAACAAAACAGCAAAAATTCAGGCATGTATAACTTTTAAATATAGGGTGACTTTCTGACAAGAATTTTGTATTTGTCTGTATTCTGTTTTCTTCTTGCTATTGATGTAATTCATTTTGTGGAAGGGCTCTGCAGAGCTTTGCTGTACCTTGCTTTAGGAAAAATTGCCATAGTTTATTAATCCCATTTATTTTCAACAAGAAGGAAGACATGTTTTTTGAGATAGTGAAGATGCTCAAGTATATAAAAGCATTTTCCTTGAGTATTCCATTACATGAGTTGAAAGGCTAAAAAAATTTTGTATTAAAACTGTCACTTCTTAGGGAAATTTAAATATATTAGAATAGAGATTTAGAAATAATATATGCAAATATATTCTTATCTCAGTAGCAATCTAAATATTATTTTCATTCATAAAGAAGGTCCTAGTAAACTCAAGTTTAGAATGGTTTTTAAGGTTAAATTTGCTCTATTGAAACAACTACGGTGGCTCAGTTGATAAAGAATCCGCCTGCAGTGCGGAAACCTGGGTTCAGTCCCTGGGTTGGGAAGATCCCCTGGAGAAGGGAAAGGTTACCCGCTACAGTATTCTGGCCTGGTGAATTCCATGGAATGTATAGTTCATGGGGCCGCAGAGAGTGGGACACAAGTGAGTGAATTTCACTTTCACTTTCTAAGCTGGGCCAAGGTGTATAGCTGTAGGGGCATGCTTCTGAGTCTCCTAAGGCAAGTCCCACTGGCTCTCAGAGTCTGGCAGGCCAGGACCTGTCCTCAGGCAGTAGCCACAGAAGCTACGCACAGGGGAGTGTACAAGCGCCTTCCAGGCAACTTGGATGAGGCTGGAGGGAGAGGGCAGGGAGGGGTCTGCCACCTTTTGTTGTTGTTTAGTCACTAAGTTGTGTCCAGCCATTTTTGTGACTTCATGGACTGCAGCCCACCAGGATCCTCTGTCCATGGGATTTCCCAGGCAAGAATGCTGGAGTGGGTTGCCATTTCCTTCTCCAGGGAATCTTCCAAAACCAGGAATCGAACCTAGGTCTCTTGCAATGACAGGCAGATTCTTTACCACTAAGCTACTCGGGAAGCCCCTGGCACCTGATTTCCAAGTCTTGCCACTGGTCCTGAGATGTGTGCTATTAAAGGAACCTGACTCTCACAGCAGCTTTTAAAATATGTGGTTAGACAATATTTGCCTGATCTCTCTGCTCTGAGCCCTGGGGTAATAACAGCCAAGGTTGGTGCTTAGGTATCCACCAAGAAGTGCCTTGTTTGCTGAAGTCTTTTGTGTACTGTGGATGGAAATCCTATTCACTTTCTAAGCTATGTGTTTGGAGGCCTGTCTCCTGGGTAGGAGTTGACGTCCCCTCTTAACTTTATGACATTGTATCAAGAGCAGTAAATATGGTGAGAGTGCATCTCAGCCTTTTCCGATTGTTTCAATGTATGTATTTTCTCATTTGCTGGATGTGTAGAGTTCCTGAGTCAGTTTCCAGGTATCTTTCAGAAGGAATTACTTCATTTGTAGCTGTACACTTGGTACACATATGGGAGGAGAGGGGATCAGATGCCACTTATCTGCCATCTTGGTTAACTCCCAGAAAGTCTGTATACATCTTTTTTTTTTTTTTAAACCATGGATGATCTGTACTAATATTTGAAACTTAATCATGGCAGTGGTATTTTTCAGGGAAGTTTCTGTGGAGATATTAAGTCCTTTTATAGCCATAGGCTTTTATTAGACAGTGATATAAACAGATTCAGTAGAAATGTTTCAGAAGGGTTGAATAATCTTAAGTGGTCTTCTAATTAATCTCATCCATGTCTTTTACGTATTTTTAGTGTTCAGGTGTGTTGTAAGACAAGACAGTAAAGTCTACTTTGAAATGTTACTGTTAACTTTTTCTATTCCCATATCTCTGCTGCCTTCTAACTCCTGTTAAAAAAGGTGAGGTCCTCTGTGGAATACTTTGAGTATTTTATTATGAGTATGACTTAGAAGAAGCAGGCACAGGATGGTGGAGGAAATTTGTTAAACAGTGTTTTCAGCCTTCTGAATGGGCAGAATAAGAGGGCTGTGCACTATATACTGTTTGGTGTTCTGTGTCTGTATAGTAAACAGTCATTACTGGATGTTTAGCTAGCTATTGGCAGCTAAGAGTTAACGCTGGGCTGGAAGAAGCACAAGCTGGAATCAAGATTGCCAGGAGAAATATCAATAACCTCAGATATGCAGATGAAACCACCCTTATGGCAGAAAGTGAACAGGAACTAAAAAGCCTCTTGATGAAAGTGAAAGAGGAGAGTGAAAATGTTGGCTTACAGCTCAACATTCAGAAGACTAAGATCATGGCATCTGGTCCCATCACTTCATGGGAAATAGATGGGGAAACAGTGGAAACAGTGTCAGACTTTATTTTTTGAGGGGCTCCAAAATCACTGCAGATGGTGATTGCAGCCATGAAATTAAAAGACGCTTACTCCTTGGAAGGAAAGTTATGACCAACCTAGATAGCGTATTGAAAAGCAGAAACATTACTTTGCCAACAGAAGTCCGTCTAGTCAAGGCTATGGTTTTTCCAGTAGTCATGTATGGATGTGAGAGTTGGACTGTGAAGAAGGCTGAGCGCTGAAAAATTGATGCTTTTGAACTGTGATGTTGGAGAAGACTCTTGAGAGTCCCTTGGACTGCAAGGAGATCCAACCAGTCCATCCTAAAGGCGATCAGTCCTGCATGTTCATTGGAAGAACTGATGCTAAAGCTGAAACTCCAATACTTGGCCACTTGATGTGAAGAGTTGACTCATTGGAAAAGACCCTGATGCTGGGAGGGATTTGGGGCAGGAGGAGAAGACAGAAGATGAGATGTCTGGATGGCATCACTGACTCAACGCACATGGGTTTGGATGAATTCTGGGAGTTGGTGATGGACATGGAGACCTGGTGTGCTGTGATTCATGGGGTCGCAAAGAGTTTGACATGACTGAGCTACTGAACTGAACTGAACTGAGGCTTTTATTTGTTGAAAAGTTTTTGATAATTGCTAAAATTTCTTTAGTCCCTATTAGTTTGGTCAGATTTTCTATTTCTTCATTATTCAGTCTTGGTAAGCCATATATTTCTAGGAACCTGTCCATTTCTTCTATTAGAAGAACACATATGGAGAAAAGTTCTTGATGTTGGACAGGGTAGTCATTTTCCTGGATATGAGCCCTGAAGCAAAGGCAGCAAAAACAAAAACAGAAAAATAAGATTACATCAAGCTTAAAAACTTCTGCATGGAAAGGAAATGGATCAATGTAATGAATACAGTCTAAGGAATGGGAGAAAATATTTGTACATTATACAATTGAAAAAGGATTAATATCCAAAATACATAAGGAACTCCAGCAACTCAATAGCAAAAAGAAATAAACAAAAAACTCCCCAAAAACTCCAAGTAAAAATAGGCAAACAACTGTATAGAAACTTTTCAAAGAGGATACACAGATGGCCAAAGGATATGTGAATAGGTGCTCAACATTATTAATCATCAGATAAATGCAAATCAAAACCACAATGAAATATCTGCTCATAGAAGTTAGAATGACTGCCATCAAAAAGGCAAAAGAAAACAGCTGTTGGTAAAGATATGAAAAAATTGAACCCTTGTATACTGTTGGTGGTAATGTAAATTGGAATGGCCATTATGGAAAACAGTGTGGAGTTTCTTCAGAAATCAAAATTAGAACTCACTTATGATCCAGCAAACCCATTTCTGGGTATATATCCAAGGCAAGCTAAATCAGTATCTTGAAAAGATACCTGCACTCTCATGTTCATTTCAGCATTATTCACAATAGCCAAGACTTGGAAAAAACCTAGATGTCTGTCAACAGATGAGTGGATAAAGAATACGTGATGTGACACAGATGTTTAGAATAGACTTTTGGACTCTGTGGGAGAGGGAGAGGGTGGGATGATTTGGGAGAATGACATTGAAACATGTATACTGTCACGTAAGAAGTGATTCGATAGTCTGGGTTCGATACAGGATACAGGATGCTTGGGTCTGGTGCACTGGGATGATCCAGAGAGAAGATATGGGGAGGGTGGTGGAAGGGGGGTTCAGGATTGGGAACTCATGTACACCCGTGGCGGATTTACGTCAATGTATGGCAAAACCAATACAGTATTGTAAAAAATAAAAAATAAAGAGGAAAAAAGAAAAGAATACACGTATTCTTTTAAAGAATACCTGTGTACACACACACACACACACACACACACACACACACACACACGTTTTCTTTTTTTTCTCTGTGTGTGTGTGTGTGTGTGTGTGAATGCTTGGGGCTGGTGCACTGGGATGACCCAGAGAGATGATATGGGGAGGGTGGTGGAAGGGGGGTTCAGGATTGGGAACTCATGTACACCCGTGGCGGATTTACGTCAATGTATGGCAAAACCAATACAGTATTGTAAAAAATAAAAAATAAAGAGGAAAAAAGAAAAGAATACACGTATTCTTTTAAAGAATACCTGTGTACACACACACACACACACACACACACACACACGTTTTCTTTTTTTTCTCTCTGTGTGTGTGTGTGTGTGTGTGTGTGTGTAGCTGTGCTGTCAGCTAGTAAAGAATCTGCCTGCAATGTGGGACACCTGGGTTTAAAAGATCCCTGGAGGAGTGCATGGCAACCCACTCCAGTATTCTTGCCTGGAGAATCCCCATGGACAGAGCAGCCTGGCTGGCTACAGTACATGGGGTTGCAAAGAGTTGGCCGTGACTGAACAACTAAGCACAGCATATATAAAATTTCATTCAGCCATGAGAAAAAAGGAAATCTTGCCGTTTGGAACAAGTAGCATGAACCTGGAGGACATAATGCTAAGTAAAATAGGCCAGACAGGGAAAGACAAATTCTATATGATGTCACTTATACATCAAATCTAAAAAAAAAAAAAAAAAGGAAAAAACAATTAGAAACTGAGCACAGAATAGTGGCCAACAAAGTGGAAGTAGAAAGGATTGATTTATGGGGATCTGGCAGTCAAAGGACACATATGCATTTATGTAGGATGAATAAAGCCAGAGACTGATGTACAGGTATGATGACTGTAATTGATGATATTAACTGGAGATGTACTCAGAGTAGAGTTCACATGCACTCATCACAGAAACAAAGTGGTAACTGTGAGGAGTTGGTATGTTAATTAGCTTGACTGTAGTAATCATTTCACTATGTATATTGATAACAAATCATCATGTTGTACAATTTAAATGAATATAATCTTTATAAAAAATTTTGAGATTTAGAAAATAATAGAGTGAGGTTTGGGTAAAAAGGCCTGACTCTTTTTAGGGTGGCATATTGCTACTAAATATCAAGGTAAACTATAATGCCACTGTTATAAGAGGTATGCATATACTATGAAAAGCATGTATATTGTTTCCCTAATCTGATGTATTACTGTTCTTCATTTCTACTCCTTTAACCTCACCGTCACAATAACTCAAACACACAGGTCCAATGTAAGAATCATCTTAGCCTAACTTCTCCTATTATTTTTCTCCTCACTCATGTCTCCCCCACCACATCCCCACCAGTGAAATGTCGGATTTGCTTCTTTCTTATCTGCATCCTGTCTTCTGGGGCATAGCTATTTTCCCACAAATCTTACTTGGACTACTTAGGATATTTGCTCTGCTTTAGTCTTATCCTTGTCTTAGCCAGGATGAGCCCCCTGCTGTATCTGTGCTCCTACAGATTCCAAACTACCTTTTGGCTCAAGTGTAAAACCACTGCATAAAACACAGTACAGGGTCTCACTTCACTCACTCTTTCCAGCTCTTATCCCTCGGCCTCTCTCATGCACTCTAGCTGATAAATTCTGCCCACATTAGATTCCTGGTCTCACACTTCAGCTCTTCTCAGCATTCTCAACTGGAAACACTCCTCTACCCTTCATCTACTCCTTGCTCTGCAAATTGTCCTTCAGGAGTCTTCTTTCATGTCTTTAACAAAGCGTGCCTTCATGTTTAGGCTGGATGAAGTGTTTTTTTTTTTTTTTTTTTTTCTTTCTTTGTTTTTGCCCTATTGGGATCACACATCACTGTATCACAATGAGACAAATATGTGGTGTAGAGTAAGATTTATTACTAATAATTTCATTGCAGTTTATTCAGCTTAAATTTTTAAGACTGAAATCATTTACAGCTCTCACTATTCATAGAGAGCTTCCCTGGTGTCTCAGATGATAAAGAATCCACCTGCAATGCAGGAGACCTGGGTTGGAAACACACTCTGGAGAAGGGGATGACTATTCACTACAGCATTCTTGCCTGAAGAATTCTGTGGACAGAGGAGCCTGGTGGTCTACCGTCCATAGCATCACAAAGAGTTGGACATGACTGAGTGACAAACACACACTATACATGAAAGTGAAAGAGAAAGTGTTAGTCACTGAGTCTTCTCAGACTCTTTGCAACCCCATGGACTGTAGCCCACCAAGCTACCCTGTACCCAGAGTACTCCAGACAAGCATACTGGAGTGGGTTACCATGCCCTTCTCCAGGGAAGCTTCACTACCCAGGAATGGAATCTGAGTCTCCTGGTGATTCTTTACCAACTGAACCACAGGAAAGCTCACACTCTCCCTAGAAGGTGCTAATTTTTTCCTAAGATTGAATCAGTTGTTAATTATTTAGTAAATAAGTGTGAAGAAATTAAAATGGTTGATAATCACTTGACAATCAACCTCACCTCGCTAAAAAAATTAAAATATATATACGTACAAAAGCACTGATATATAATTTTAGATATTATTTGCAATTAAGACATAGTGTGTAATAACATTTTACATGTTGATGACCATGTTAAAATGGACATTTTCATATTTCACTAAGTCCAAGTCTAAAAAGTTTACTAGACGTAATTTAGTAGTATGGATCAGGAGCCTGTACTTTACCATGCCCTTTAACTCAGTAATTCTACTTCTAGAGGTTCATTATAAATATTATATATTGAGTTGTAGACAGTTATTATGTGTCAAGATGGCTCTAGAGTTTTATGAAAAAGAAGAAAATAGCAACTATGTATGAAACTTCTATACTGTGAGATAATATACAATGTAATGATATTTAGAATGAATTTCTAATGACATGAAACATGATTATGACATCTGCTAGGTAAGAAATATAGTATTCAAAAACGTAATTTAAACTATGTGAAAACATGAAAAAAATAATAGAAGAGAATAAAACAAACTGTAAAGTTACTTGTTTCTTGATGGTTGTATAGTAGCTTTATTATCTCCTTTTCTACATATTCTAAAATTTCTATTATGTACATGTATTCCTGTTACAAATAGAACATAATAATGTAAGCCTGTCAATGTTCTGCTAATTGTAAGTATACAAATTCTTAGCTATTATTTCATTCATTCATTTACCAAATCTTGATTTAATTGACTAGATTAAATAATACAGACAAGGTACATCATCTCCATTCTGCTGAAAGGAAAAGAAGCAAGCAGGGAAATGCATACATTAATACAGTCAAGAAAACATGTAAATAAATAACTGATAATTATAATATGTGATATGCATGAAATGAGTAGGCCATCAGTTCAGTTCTCAGTTCAGTCATTCAGTCGTGTGTGACTCTTTGTGACCCCATAGACTGCAGCATGCCAGGCTTCCCTGTCCATCATCAAATCCCAGGGCTTGCTCAAACTCGTGTCCATCGAGTTAGTGATGCTATCCAACCGTCTCATCCTCTGTTGTCCCCTTCTCCTGCCTTCAGGGTCTTTTCCAAAGAGTCAGTTCTTCGCATCAGGTGTCCTAAGTATTGGAGTTTCAGTTTCACCATCAGTACTTCCAATGAATATTCAGGACTGATTTCCTTTAGGATTGACTGCTTGGATCTCCTTGCAGTCCATATGACTCTCAAGAGTCTTCTCCAACACCACAGTTCAAAAGCATCAATTCTTTGGCACTCCACTTTCTTTATGGTCCAACTCTCACATTCATACCTGACTACTGGAAAAACCATAGGTTTGACTAGATGGACCTTTGTTGGCAAAGTAATGTCTCTGCTTTTTTATATGCTGTCTAGGATGTAGACCATACTAGTAGGTCAAAGAAGTAGTAGGTAAAAGTAGGCCAGAATGGCATGAAAGAATGTTACTCATGGGGAAGTATGATAGGTGACAATTGATAATTAAAATAGATGAACCATGTAAAAGGCTGGAAAAGGGTATCCCAGACATATGAAAGAGCTGGTGCAAGCAGTTCTAGTAGAATAAGCATGATATGCTCCTAAAATGGAAAGAAAAGACTCGGTGACTAAGGAAGTATGGAAAATTAGGAAGGAGAAGATCATCTGAGTGGTCTTTGGTAAGGGGTTTGGATTCTCTATGTAATGAAAAGCCCATTAAGGGTTACCTTTCCTAATTATTTATTTGATACCACTAATTTTTTCACATTACTGCTCAATAAAGGTAAATGCATTTATTGCTAACATTCCATTTTTTGGTAAAATTCATATAGATTAATAGCAGTCACTCTACCAATTATATTGTTGTTATTTAGTCACTAAGTATTGTCAGATTCTTTTGTGACTCCATGGGCCGTGGCCTGCCAGTCTCCTCTGACCATGGGGTTTCCAAAGCAAGAATAGTGGAGTGGGTAGCCATTTCCTTCTCCAGGAGATCTTCCTAACCCAGAAATTGAACCCATGTCTCTTGCAATGCAGATGGGTTATTTTATGACTGAGGGCCCAGGGAAGCCTGCCAATTATATACTATATTTAAAAAAGTTAAGTAGGCATAAAGAGATCAGTGTCTGAAATTATCTTCACTGAAAGATTAATTCTGAGATTCTTTCCATTTTGCATCACTGTATTCCTAGTGATATCACTGTTTCATATAATACCTAATGAACAATTTTTGAGTACATGAATGTAGTCATCATTTTCAGTAGATTATATGTTATGTGAATATAATAATACTGATAGCTTTATTTAAGCACTTCTATGTTTTGAGCGTCTACTCTAAACTTCTTTCAACTGCTGCTGCTGCTGCTAAGTCGCTTCAGTCGTGTCTGACTCTGTGCGACCCCATAGATGGCAGCCCGCCAGGCTCCCCCCGTCCCTGGGATTCTCCAGGCAAGAACACTGGAGTGGGTTGCCATTTCCTTCTCCAATGCATGAAAGTGAAAAGTGAAAGTGAAGTCGCTCAGTCGTGTCCGACTCTTAGCGACCCCATGGACTGTAGCCCACGAGGCTCCGCCATCCATGGGATTTTCCAGGCAAGAGTACTAGAGTGGGTGCCAGAGTACTGGAGTGGGGTGCCATTACCTTCTCCGCTTCTTGGCATTTCAATCCCTAATACTCTAAACTCCTATATTGTCCAGGTTGTGCATCTAAAGTGGCCATTCTTCTTATACCTCTTCTTTTTAAAATGCCATTTTTCTACTTCTTTAAGCTGTTCCACTTGAAAATCTCACATGTTTCAATAGTTTCTCTATCAAAACTCTCCTCAGCCTCCTTTGTCCTTGGAGGTAAAGGCACTTTAGTTCAGTTCAGTTCAGTTCAGTTCAGTTCAGTCGCTCAGTTATTTCTGATTCTTTGCAGCCCCATGAACTGGAGTGGGTGAATTTAACTCAGATGAGCATTATATCTACTACTGTGGGCAGGAATCACTTAGAAGAAATGGAGTAGCCATCATGGTCAATGAAAGAGTCCGAAATGCAGTACTTGGAGGCAATCTCAAAAATGACAGAATGATCTCTGTTCCTTTCCAAGTCAAACCATTAAATATTACAGAAATCCAGTCTATGCCCCAACCGGTAATGCTGAAGAAGCTGAAGTTGAATGGTTCTGTGAAGACCTACAAGACCTTTTAGAACTAACACCCAAAAAAGATGTCCTTTTCATTATAGGAGACTGGAATGCAAAAGTAGGAAGTCAAGAAACACCTGGGGTAACAGCAAATTTGTCCCTGGAATATGGAATGAAGCAGGGCAAAGGCTAAGAGAGTTTTGCCAAGAGAGCACACTGGTCATAGCAAACACCCTCTTCCAACAACACAAGAGAAGACTCTACACATGGACATCACGAGATGGTCAATACAGAACTGGAGCCGATTATACAGAGTGAAGTAAGCCAGAAAGAAAAACACCAATACAGTATACTAACGCATATATATGGAATTTAGAAAGATGGTGATGATGACCCTGTATGCGAGACAACAAAAGAGACTCAGGTATGTAGAGTGGACTTTTGGACTCTGGGGGAGAGGGAGAGGGTGGGATGGGATGAGAATGGCATTGAAACATGTATACTATCACGTAAGAATCGAAACGCCAGTCTATGTCCGATGCAGGATGCAGGATGCTTGGGGCTGGTGCATGGGGAGGACCCAGAGAGATGTTATGGGGTGGGAGGTGGGAGGGGATTCATGTTTGGGAGTGCATGTACACTCGTGGTGGATTCATATCAATGTATGGCAAAACCAATACAGTATTGTAAAGTAAACTAAAGTTAAAATAAAAATTAAAAAAAAAAAAAAGAAATCAGATTGATTATATTCTTTGCAGCCAAAGATGGAGAAGCTCTATACAGTTAGTAAAAACAAGACTGGGAGTTCAAGCTCAGGTCATGAACACCTTACTGCCAAATTCAGACTTAAATTGAAGAAAGTAGGGAAAAACCACTAGACCATTCAGGTATGACCTACATCAAATCCCTTATGATTATACAGTGGAAGGGAGAAATAGATTTAAGGGACTAGATCTGATAGATAGAGTGCCTGATGAACTATGGAATGAGGTTCATGACATTGTACAGGAGACAGGGATCAAGACCATCCCCATGGAAAAGAAATGCAAAAAAGAAAAATGGCTGTCTGGGGAGACCTTACAAACAACTGTGAAAAGAAGAGAAGCAAAATGCAAAGGAGAAAAGGAAAGATACAAACATCTGAATTCAAAATTCCAAAGAATACCAAGAAGAGATAAGAAAGCCTTCCTCAGCGATCAATGCAAAGAAATAGAGGAAAACAACAGAATGGGAAAGACTAGAGATTTCTTCAAGAAAATTAGAGATTCCAAGGGAACATTTCATGCAAAGATGGGCTCATAAAGGACAGAAATGATATGGACCTAACAGAAGCAGAAGACATTAAGAAGAGGTGGCAAGATAATACAGAAGAACTGACCAAAAAAGATCATCATGACCAAGAAAATCATGATGATGTGATCACTCACCTAGAGCCAGACATCCTGGAATGTGAAGTCAAGTGGGCCTTACCAAGCATCACTATGAAGAAAACAAGTGGAGGTGATGGAAGTCCAGTTGAGCTATTTCAAATCCTGGAGGATGATGCTGTGAAAGTGCTGCACTCAATATGCCAGAAAATTTGGAAAACTCAGGAGTGACCACGGGACTGGAAAAAGTCAATTTTCATTCCAATCCCAAAGAAAGGCAATGCCAAAGAATGCTCAAACTGCTGCACAATTGCGCTCATCTCATACGCTAGTAAAGTAATGCTCAAAATTCTCCAAGCCAGGCTTAAGCAATACCTGAACCGTCAACTTCCAGATGCTCAAGCTGGTTTTAGAAAAGGCAGAGGAATCAGTGATCAAATTGCCAACATCCCCTGGATCATGGAAAAAGGAAGAGTGTTCCAGAAAAACATCTGTTTCTGCTTTGTTGACTATGCCAAAGCCTTTGACTGTGTGGATCACAAGAAACTGTAGAAAATTCTGAAAGAGATGGGAATACCAGACCACCTGATCTGCCTCTTAACAAACCTATATACAGGTCAGGAAGCAACAGTTAGAACTGGACATGCAACAACAGACTGGTTCCAAATAGGAAATGGAGTAAGTCAAGGCTGTATATTGTCACCCTGCTTATTTAACTTCTATGCAGAGTACATCATGAGAAACACTGGGCTGGAAGAAGCACAAGCTGGAATCAAGATTGCCGGGAGAAATATCAATAACCTCAGATATGCAGATGACACCACCATTACGGCAGAAAGTGAAGAGGAACTAAAAAGCCTCTTGATGAAAGTGAAAGCGGAGAGTGCAAAAGTTGGCTTAAAGCTCAACATTCAGAAAACGAAGATCATGGCATCCGGTCCCATCACTTCATGGGAAATAGATAGGGTAACAGTAGAAACAGTGCCAGACTTTAGGTTTTTGGGCTCCAAAATCACTGCAGATGGTGATTGCAGCCATGAAATTAAAAGACGCTTCCTCCTTGGAAGGAAAGTTATGACCAACCTAGATAGCATATTCAAAAGCAGAGACATTACTTTGCCAACAAAGGTCTGTCTAGTCAAGGCTATGGTTTTTTCCATTGGTCATGTATGGATGTGAGAGTTGGACTGTGAAGAAAGCTGACGCCGAAGAATTGATGCTTTTGAACTGTGGTGTTGGAGAAGACTCTTGAGAGTCCCTTGGACTGCAAGGAGATCCAACCAGTCCATCCTAAAGGAGATCAGCCCTGGGTGTTCTTTGGAAGGACTGATGCTAAATTGAAACTCCAAACTTTGGCCACCTCATGCACAGATTTGACTCACTGGAAAAGACTCTGATGCTGGGAGGAATTGGGGTCAGGTGGAGAAGTGGATGACAGAGGATGAGATGGCTGGATGGTATCACCTACTTGATGGACATGAATTTGGGTGAACTCTGGGAGTTGGTGAGGGACAGGAAGGCCTGGCATGCTACAAATCATGTGGTCGCAAAGAGTCGGACATGACTGAACAACTGAAGTGAACTGAACTGGACTGCAGCACACCAGGCCTCCCTGTCCATCCCCAGCTCCCTAAATTTTCTCAACCTCATGTCCATCGTTCGGTGATGCCATCCGACCATCTCATCCTCTCTTGTCCCTTTTTCCTCCCACCTTCAATCTTGCCAGCATCAGGATCTTTTCCAATGAATTGGTTCTTCGCATAAGGTGGCCAATGTATTGGTGTTTCAGCTTCAACATCAGTCCTTCCAATGAATATTCAGGACTGATTTCCTTTAAGATGGACTGATTGGATCTCCTTGCAGTCCAAGTGACTCTCAAGAGTATTCTCCAACACCAGCATTTAAAAGCATCAATTCTTTGGTGCTCAGCTTTCTTTATAGTCCAACTCTCACATCCATGCATGACTATTGGAAAAACCATAGCTTTGACTACACGGACTTTTGTTGTCAAAGTAATGTTTGTGCTTTTGTATATGCTGTCTAGGTTGATCAGAACTTTTCTCCCAAGAAGCACGTGCCTTTTAATTTCATGGCTGCAGTCATGATCTGCTGGGATTTTGGAGCCCCTGAAAATAAAGTCTGTCACTGTTTCCATTGTTTCCCCATCTATTTGCCATGAAATTTCGGGACCAGATGCCATGATTTTCATTTCCTGAATGCTGAGTTTAAGCCAACTTTTTCACTCTCCTCTTTCACTTTCATCAAGAGTCTGTTTAGTTCTTCTTCACTTTCTACTGTAAGGGTGGTATCATCTGTGTATCTGAAGTTATTGATATTTTACCCGAAATCTTGATTCCAGCTTGAGCTTCATCCAGCCTAGTGTTTCTCATGATTTACTCTGAATAGAATTTAACTAAGCAGGGTGACAATATATACCTTTGACGTACTCCTTTCCCTATTTGGAACCAGTCTGTTATTCCATGTCCAGTTCTAACTGTTGCTTCCTGACCTGCATACAAATTTCTCCTGAGGCAGGTCAGGTGTTCTGGTATTCTCATCTCTTTAAGAATTTTCCATGGTTTTCTGTGATCCACACAGTCAAAGGCTTTGGCATAGTCAATAAAGCAGAATTAGATGTTTTTCTGAAACTGTTGCTTTTTTGATGATCTAGTGGATGTTGGCAATTTGATCTCTGGCTCCTCTGCATTTTCTAAATCCAGTTTGAACATCTGGAAATTCACGGTTCAAATACTGTTGAAGCCTGATTGGAGAATTTTGAGGATTACTTTTCTAGTGTGTGGAATTGTACAGTAGTTTTAACATTCTATTTCTTTGCCTTTTTTGGGATTGGAATGAAAGCTGAGCTTTTCCAGTTCTGTAGCCACTACTGAAGTGTCTACAGAGTTTTACAGATTTGCTGGCATATTGAATCAGCACTTTTACAGCATCATCTTTTAGGATTTGAAATAGGTCAACTGTAATTCCATCACCTCCACTAGTGTTTTTCATAGTGATGCTTGGTAAGGCCCACTTGATTTTGCATTCCAGGATGTCTGGCTCTAGGTGAATGATCATAGCATCGTGATTATATGGGTCATGAAGATTTTTATTTTATAGGTCTCTCTGTATTCTTGCCGCCTCTTCTTAATTCCTTCTGCTTCTGTAAGGTACATAGCATTTTTGTCCTTTATTGTGCCCATCATTGCATGAAATATTTCCTTGGCATTTGTTATTTTCTTGAAGAGATCTCTAGTCTTTCCCATTCTATTGTTTTCCTCTATTTCTTTGCATTGATCATTTAGGAAGGCTTTCTTATCTCTCCTTGCTATTCTTTAGAACTCTGCATTCAAATGGATATATCTTTCCCTTTCTCCTTTACCTTTTGCTTCTCTTCTATTCACAGCTATTTTTAAGGCGTCTTCAGATAGCCATTTTGCCTTTTTGCATTTCATTTTCTTGAGGATGGTCTTGATCCCTCCCTTCTGTACAGTGTCATGAACCTCTGTACATAAGTCTTCAGGCACTCTGTCTATCATATCTAATACCTTGAATCTATTTCTCACTTCCACTGTATAATCGTTAACAGATTTGATTTTGGTCCTCTCTGAATGGTCTAGTGGTTTTCCCTACTTTCTTCAATTTAAATCTGAATTTTGCAATAAGGAGTTCAAGATCTGAACTACAGTCAGCACCCAAGACTCTTGGTTTTGCTGACTGTATAGAGCTTCTCCATCTTTGGCTGCAAAGAATATAATCGATCTGATTTTGGTATTGACCATCTGGTGATGTCCATGTATAGGGTCTTATCTTATGTTGGCAGAGGGTGTTTGTTATGACCAGTGAATTCTCTTGGCAAAACTCTATTAGCTTTTGCCCTACTTCATTTGTTCTCCAAGGCCAAATTTGCCTGTTATTCCAGGTGTTACTTGACTTCCTACTTTTGCCTCCCAGTCGGCTATAATGAAAAGAACATCTTTATTGAGTGTTAGTTCTAGAAGGCCTTTTAGATTTTCATAGAACTGTTCTACTTCAGCTCCTTCAGCATTACTGGTCTGGACATAGACTTGGATTACTGTGATATTTAATGGTTTGGCTTAGAAACAAACAGAGATCATTCTGTTGTTTTTGAGATTGGATCCAAGTACTGCATTTGAGACTCTTTTGTTGACTATGAGGGCTACTCCATTTCTTCTAAGTGATTCCTGCCCACAGTAGTAGATATAATGGTCATCTGAGTTAAATTTACCCATTCCAGTCCATTTTAATTCACTGATTCCTAAAATATTGATGTTCACTCTTGCCATCTCCTGTTTGACCACTTCCAATGTGCCTTGATTCATGGACCTAACATTCCAGGTTCGTATGCAATATTATTCTTTACAGCATCAGACTTTTCTTCCATCACCAGTCACATCTAGAACTGGGTGTTGTTTTTGCTTTGGCTCCATCTGTTTATTCTTTCTGGAGTTACTTCTCCACTGACCTCCAGTATCATACTGGGCACCTACCAGCCTAGGGAGTTCATCTTTCAGTGTCCTATCTTTTTGCGTTTTCATACTGTTCATGGTGTTCTCAAGGCAAGAAACTGAAGTGGTTCACCATTCCCTTCTCCAGTGGACCACATTTTGTCAGAACTGTCCACCATTACCTGTTTGTCTTAGGTGGCCCTACAGGGCATTTCTCATAGTTTCATTGAGTTAGATAAGGCTGTGGTCCATGTAATTAGATTGGTTAGTTTTCTGTTATTGTGGTTTTCATTCTGTCTGTCCTCTGATGGAGAAGCATAAGAGGCTCATGGAAGCTTCCTGATGGGAGAAACTCACTGAGGGGGAAACTGGGTCTCCTCCTGATGGGTGGAGCCATGCTCAGTAAATCCTCCATGGGAGATACCCAAACACAGTTCTGGCTCAGTCTCTACGGGATCCCTGGATCCTGGTGCACACAAGGTTTGTTTGAACCCTATGTCTCTGGCAGGTATGTGGTTTGATGCTAAGTGCGATTTTGCCCCTCCTACTGTCTTGCTGGGGCTTCTCTTTTGCCCTTGGACGTGGGGTATCTCCTCACAGCTGCTCCAGTGCCCCAATATTTTAAACTCTTCCTTTTCCATATTATTAGGTGTCATTTCCTTACTTGGTAAACTCAGAAAGGAAGTTAACTGTCATGAGTAACAGCAGGAAAAGGCAAAATCTGATTGCCAGGCCACTGGATATGGCATTAGTCAAGTCCCAGTGGGTGCCAGCTGGTTTAGCAGCTGATGCTGCCAGGTCACATAGGGAGCAACCCTTCATGAGTGCCAGAAGATGAAGTCTCAGGTCACGAGGAATGACATGTCTGTCATTTCCAGTGAAGACCACTGAAGGATCCTAAACTAAGATGGACGACAAGATTAGACCCCCAGTGGCCTGGAACCAGCGAGTTATTGGGGCTGGCGTGCTTGAGTCCTTGAGGAGCAGTGGCTTCCAGCCCCAAGAAGTCAGTGGCTCTTTCACAAGCAGCTCTCTGGGCCCGCATCAATTCCCCAGCAGTTTCATCTTCATAGAGGCACTGATCCTCCACGGTTTATTTCTAGCATAGATGAATCAGCAGAAATGAAACAGTGTATTTCCTTGCCTCAGACATACATCTCTACCTGGGTGTTGTCTCAATTGTTCCTACACAATATATCTGATATCAGTTTTTTTATCCCTTGAGTTGGCATTTTTGTTAAAACAGTTCTATTAATGGAATCACTTAACTTCAAAACCACAGGTTCACATTTAACATGTCCTTGTATCTCTTCCTCTGTCGTCTTATTTCCTCCATTATGTCATCCTCCCAAATCATGTGTAAACCCTGCCTCCTATGTATATACAACAATTCTTTTACGAACAGCATCACAGTTCTGTGTCTGAAGTATGTCTTTTATGTATCTTTTCTATTTCCAACTTTATCTTCTTTATTTGCTGAAGCTGCACCTTATCAGCCATCACATAATAGATAAGTAGCAACAGTATATAATATTGGGTTGGCCAACTAGTTCATTCAGGTTTTTCCATACCATCTAACTGAATTTTGGCTAACCCAGTAGAACTGTGATTGTCATAGGCTGGACAGATGTACAGAATAATGAAGACATAATAGGACTTTAGATTTAAATTGATCATAGATACCTGGATTTAATTCCACTGTTAATGGCTTTTGGCAGACACCAAGATCATGTAAGATATAAAATGTAATATTCCCTCAGTGCTTTATTATGAGTAAATTAGACCCTATAAGTAAAACGTGACATTTTATTTTTAATGAAATGTTATTTAGACGTTAAAAATATTTTAAATTTTGATCAGGTATCGAGCAAGCAATATATCTAGTTATGAGTATATCAAATAACATACACTCATGCTAATATTTGTTTGCACAATTTTATAATATAATTATTATATGAAAGTCTTCTTTATGTTGCCATAAATTGACATGACATTTCAGTTTACTTATTAAGATTTGTGGGAATGACCCTGAGAAAGGCTGTGCATATATTTTGTGTTTCAACTTTCTACATATCAAAGATTTCAGATATATTAATCATTAAATATCTCAGTTAAGGTTAGTTTTAAAGAAAGTGTCTTCTAAAAAGCAGGAGGAAACTATGTCTCTGCTGCTGCTGCTGCTGCTGCTAAGTCACATCAGTCGTGTCCAAATCTGTGCAACCCTATAGACGGCAGCCCACCAGGCTCCCCCGTCCCTGGGATTCTCCAGGCAAGAATACTGGAGTGGGTTGCCATTTCCTTCTCCAGTGCATGAAAGTGAAAAGTAAAAGTGAAGTTGCTCGGTCATGTCTGACTCTTTGTGACCCCATGGATGCAGCCTACTAGGCTCCTCTGTCCATGGGATTTCCCAGTCAAGAGTACCAGAGTGGGGTGCCATTGCCTTCTCCGAACTATGTCTCTAGGGATATAAAAATGTCTTCACATTTCCATTAGAACTATTCTAGCCTATCAAATTTGCCTTGGTCCACCAACAGTCATTTATCTCTCTAGTGCTTTCTCTTTCATTGATATTCATTATATGAGTTAGTTTCCACTCCACTAAAGTAAAGTAAGTATAGAATCTTTTTAAAATTAAGACAGAATAAAAGAACATACCTACACAGGGCCAACAGAAATCTTATAAAAGTTCATTGATTTCCATTTTTTTTATCTAACCTATTTTTGTATGAACTAAAGAAGTTTTTTTTAATTGTAAGGAGATACACTGCACTGCAGCTTAGTTTCCATCCATTATTTTCAGAAATAGTTTCACCTTAAGACACCCTCACCCACTACTTACTAGCTTGAAGCACCACAGGGTCTGTCAGGTCTAAAACACTAATTTTATCTGCATTCACTTTTCTTTTTCTCAGAAATAGATGATTTATACGTAAGTCTTCTAGTCATGGAGATTACGAGAACAGAGGAAAAGGAAGTTTTCTTTTTTTTTTTCCTCTTCTTTAACTGAACTCTCAGGTTATGGACATTTTCTTGTCTTTGAGAAATAAATGACAATGATCTTTATGTATCGTCTTCTATCTGTGGTATAAAACCAGTATTTAGGCCTTTCCTTGATTTGAAAAACATTTTTCATAAAATATTATAATTAAAATTATTTCATATTTGTGCTAGCAAAAGTTTTGAACAGTCTCTTTTGAAGCATTATTTATGTAAGGTAGTTTAATTTTATACTGAACATTATGTAAGTGCATCCTTTCTCTTTTTATTATCTCAATATATCTCCCAGAAACATTTTAATCAATACATATACACATACCACAATTCAACATGATCGGTGTTAGATGCTTCTATTTATTATTTGCACTTTTTTTCCCTTTAACAGCTTTAGCTATTTTTTTTTTTTCCTTTTCTTATTGGATACTGTCTTCTAGGTATAAATCTTTCTCAGCCCATGAGGAAGATGGATGAAATGTTAAGCAGAGAACTAAAAGTTCCTATTTGGCAGCTTTGATGCACAGGCACTTGGCGGTTATGTTAAATGGAAATGAGTGATTTTTAAAAATTGTATATATAAAGCTAGGTACATTTTGAAAATTTCCTTCAATCACTTACAGCTTTTAAACTAATCTTGTTTATCTTCAAACCATGTTGAAATACATTATAGGATGTTTTTGATGTTTAAAGCAATAGTTGCTTCAGCTATTGAATACTTTCCTGTAATTAATTTTTATACCTTAGAAGTAGAACTTTTGTGTAATAAGATTTCCAATCTTGTTAAAGCAGTTCCTTCACTTTTAGAATGTCTTAATTTTGATTAATTAGCTCTTCAAACCCACAGAAATTTAGAAAGTCAGCTCTAAAACGTAAAAGAAGGAATTCATTTGCTGAGTAGATAGGGATATAATTAATTTGAAGATATTGAAACTAAAAAATTGGTCCTCACTGAGTATACAGAGTTACTCTTCAGTCAGATATTTTACTTCTAGAAGATCCTATTCTCTTCTGAGCAAGAATAGATATTGTAGGAGAGAAGGAAGCAAATGAGATTGCAGCTACTTTGCTTAAAGAACAGGTGTGGCTTTTGCAGAGAAAGTAGCAACTGCTAGATAATAATATTCTACAGAGGAGGAAAAAAACACAAGAAGCCTGATATTCGTTACATTTAGTATTAAAAGGTTATGTGAAATGTGGGATGCTCTAAATACAAAATACTAATTGAAAGAAAATAACACTGCATTTGTGTATTGTACTAAAAATTAATTAATCATATCTTATTATTAGAAACCTGGGCAGCTAATTTGACATCAATTAAAGAGCATCTGAAATACATTCCCAGGGTAAAATTGAGTTATTTTGAGACTCCTCCAATTACATAGTGCTTTATTTTTCCTATTGTAATATGTGTTTAATGTTTTGTAGCTTTCATTTTTAAATTACTTATTGAATGTTTCTTTAGTGAAAAGTAGCTGGAAGAAATTGATGTTTGGTGTAAAATAATAAAACTTCCTGTCTGGCAACTTTAACTTACAATCACTTTGCAGTATTGTTAAATGGGAACGAGAGATTAAAAACAAAACAAAACAACAAAAAAAAACTTTCATGAACAAAAGCAAGTATATTTTGAAATTGATACCAGTTTTCCATGATTTATAGTTAAAACTGATGTATCTTTCTTTTAGATCTCAAAATGTAATTGTCAGTTTTTATCCTGTTTTGTTTATTATGGAAGCCAAAAATTTTAGATCAAAAAATAGATGTTTTACTGAGTCTTTTGGCTCTCATGATCTCCATGCTTGTTCAATTTATACTCATTTTAATCTTGCATTTCTATTTAATATTTTTAGAAGCTACTTTCAGTTCAAGTGGAATGGCTTAGTCAAATAAAATATTGTGATTTTGAAATTACATTAATGATATACATGAAATTGGTAAAAATATTTAGAGCAATTAATTCAGAAAATGAGAAATATACAACTTAAGATCAAAAACACTGTTTTTAATCAAATATTTTAGAAGGTTTCAAAGATAAGTTTTTAAAGGCAGACAAAAACAAATATAAAAAAAGAGCTACATAGTCTTTAAAACATTCTACATAGAAAAACAGTAGATACTAGTTTTTACTTTTCTTATGCAGGTAGAACTCTAATTGTTAAAAATAATATAGAAACTCATGAAGCACTGAAGGAAAGTGGCAAAGCAACAAATTAACAGAGCCAGGATCATGACTGAACTAGAGAGGTGGTATTTATTGTATATCTCAGTAGGACCCTAGAGACCAACATGTCTTTCCTTACTTTCTCCCTTCTTCCTTCTCTCCTTCCTTCCCTCCCTTCTTTCCTTCCCTTTTTCCTGCTTCCATTTATTCATTTGTTCATTAAAATATGTGAAACATTTCTGTATGTAAAGAGGAAAGTTATGGCTCTTTTTAAAGTTAAATATATCAACATTTTGTGAAATACTAATTTACCTTTTTTAGTGACTCTAAAACCTAACATTTTGGAGATTTAGAAAAAGATCCTTTTAATAAGTGGGAAAATTCTTTCTAGATGCTGTCCAGTCATTTTTATTCACAACATATTACCTGTATTTCTCATATAACATACATTTTATACTGCCATGCATTGAAAACAGCTCTTCTAGAGTTCATGGACAAATTGAGGGTCAGAGAAAGCTATTCAAATACATATTTTACAGTTTTGTTTGCTTCATTTTGAAGTTTTATAAAAGGCAGGACCTTAGGTAGACCTGATTCCAATGACCATATGATATTTTCTCATTCTTATTTTTCAAAAAACAGGATATTTCATGAAGTATTGGAGTTACAATAACACTTTTTAAACAGCCTTATTTATCATTTCTAGAGCTTTAAATATTATAATCAAAAGTCAGCATCTTTGTAGAATTGTACCTGAATAAGCCACACATTTTCTTACACTTTTTATTTTAGAATGTTTTAAGGATTGAAATTTATTTATTCTTTTGTTCAACATTGTACTATCTTTTCACCTATAATCCAGGCAAAATTAGCAATTTATACTCATCCAGGAAAATAGCATAGGTGTATGGGACTCTTTGGGGCTTTTGTGGTAGCTCAGCTGGTAAAGAATACACCTGCAGGCCATGCAGGAGACCGTGGTTCAGTTCCTGGGTTAGGAAGATCCACTGGAAAAGGAAATAGGTTACCCACTATTTCCCAGGAATAGAAGTTCCTGGGATTTCCTGGTGGCTCAGAAGATAAAGAGTCTGCCTGCAATGCAGGAATCCTGGGTTTGACCCTGGGTTGGGATTAAGATCAAAAACACTGTTTTTAATCAAATATTTTAGAAGGTTTCAAAGATAAGTTTTTAAAGGCAGACAAAAACAAATATAAAAAAAGAGCTACATAGTCTTTAAAACATTCTACATAGAAAAACAGTAGATACTAGTTTTTACTTTTCTTATGCAGGTAGAACTCTAATTGTTAAAAATAATATAGAAACTCATGAAGCACTGAAGGAAAGTGGCAAAGCAACAAATTAACAGAGCCAGGATCATGACTGAACTAGAGAGGTGGTATTTATTGTATATCTCAGTAGGACCCTAGAGACCAACATGTCTTTCCTTACTTTCTCCCTTCTTCCTTCTCTCCTTCCTTCCCTCCCTTCTTTCCTTCCCTTTTTCCTGCTTCCATTTATTCATTTGTTCATTAAAATATGTGAAACATTTCTGTATGTAAAGAGGAAAGTTATGGCTCTTTTTAAAGTTAAATATATCAACATTTTGTGAAATACTAATTTACCTTTTTTAGTGACTCTAAAACCTAACATTTTGGAGATTTAGAAAAAGATCCTTTTAATAAGTGGGAAAATTCTTTCTAGATGCTGTCCAGTCATTTTTATTCACAACATATTACCTGTATTTCTCATATAACATACATTTTATACTGCCATGCATTGAAAACAGCTCTTTTAGAGTTCATGGACAAATTGAGGGTCAGAGAAAGCTATTCAAATACATATTTTACAGTTTTGTTTGCTTCATTTTGAAGTTTTATAAAAGGCAGGACCTTAGGTAGACCTGATTCCAATGACCATATGATATTTTCTCATTCTTATTTTTCAAAAAACAGGATATTTCATGAAGTATTGGAGTTACAATAACACTTTTTAAACAGCCTTATTTATCATTTCTAGAGCTTTAAATATTATAATCAAAAGTCAGCATCTTTGTAGAATTGTACCTGAATAAGCCACACATTTTCTTACACTTTTTATTTTAGAATGTTTTAAGGATTGAAATTTATTTATTCTTTTGTTCAACATTGTACTATCTTTTCACCTATAATCCAGGCAAAATTAGCAATTTATACTCATCCAGGAAAATAGCATAGGTGTATGGGACTCTTTGGGGCTTTTGTGGTAGCTCAGCTGGTAAAGAATACACCTGCAGGCCATGCAGGAGACCGTGGTTCAGTTCCTGGGTTAGGAAGATCCACTGGAAAAGGAAATAGGTTACCCACTATTTCCCAGGAATAGAAGTTCCTGGGATTTCCTGGTGGCTCAGAAGATAAAGAGTCTGCCTGCAATGCAGGAATCCTGGGTTTGACCCTGGGTTGGGAAGATTACCTGGAGGAGAGCGTGGCAACCCACTCTAGTTTTCTTGCTGGGAGAATCCCCATGGACAAAGGAACATGGAGGACTATAGTTCATGGCCTAACAAAGTCAGACACGGCTGAGTGACTAAGCACACAGCACACACAAAGGACTATTTTACTGACTGTTCCTGGACGTTGTTGTTCGGTCACTAAGTCATGTCTGACTCTGCAATAGACTGAAGCAAATAAGCACTCATACATACTTTGTTGTTACTGTTGTTCAGTCACTCAGTCATGTCAGATTCTTTGTGACCCCATGGGCTACTGCATGCCAGGCCTCCCTGTCCTTCACTATCTCCTGGAGTTTTCTCAAAGTCATGTCCATCGAGTCGGTGATGCCCCTGAACCATCTTATCCTCTGTCACCCTGTTCTCCTCCTGCCCTCAATTTTTCCCACCATCAGGGTCTTTTCCAGTGAGTCAGCTCTTCACATCAGGTGGCCAAAATATCGGAGCTTCTATTTTAAAAGAATGTTCTAAGTAGATGTTCTAAGTGCCTTATTTATAAGGAAAAGTATTCATCTGAAGGAAGGGTATTGGAATAATATAGCATCTCATTTCCCTGTCACATGTAGAAACTTAAATAAATTTATTATTTTTTAAACAGGAGAACTTGGATAAATACTTTTTTTAACCCAAAGAATTATAAAAGTGGAATTATAGTTTGTCTGTTAAACTTGTATAACTGAGGTTAGTGGAAAGAAGTTAGAGGGACATATTTTAATTTATGCTCTACAGGTGCATGCAGAATAGACCACTCTTGGTGTCTGTCTCCCAACTTATTCTCAAGATTTTGTAAGTTTGGAATTTGTAAAGTTTATTAGAAGTAGAATTGATAATGTCTAGCAGAGGGACGCATGTATCTAAAGTTCAAATAAAAATAAAGGCAACATTTGAAATAGACATTTGGAGATTATTAGATAAGTGCATCTCTAGAGAACATGCAGTTATAGAAAAGAGTGAATTCCAGACTAGACTGAAGAAAAATGCCAAAAACAAAAGGTGAACAATGGAGACAGATGAGAAAGACAGGGAGAAAGAGAATATGAATTAACAGGCTGTGTAATAGCAAGAAATCAATGGAAATGTTCATTTTGGGATATTTAGTTTTGGAAGATATAGAAAATTCATTAATAAATATTTCAGTGATAGTTTGTATAAAAGATAGTTTACAGAATACTTACTATCCCCCAAGATACTGTAAGTCACTGTGTTTTACTCCCTATTATTACTGTAAGGTTAATGAATATAAATAAGTGTAAGTAGTAAATGCGGGACTGGAAGAAACACAAGGTGAAATCAAGATTGCCGGAAGAAATATCAATAACCTCAGATATGCAGATGACACCACCCTTATGGCAGAAAGTGAAGAGGAACTAAAAAGACTCTTGATGAAAGTGAAAGAGGAGAGTGAAAAAGTTGGCTTAAAGCTCAACATTCAGAAAACGAAGATCATGGCATCGGGTCCCATCACTTCATGGGAAATAGATGGGGAAACAGTGGAAACAGTGTCAGACTTTAT
>SJYR01000798.1:342841-358106 GCA_006410655.1 Kobus ellipsiprymnus
TGCTGCAATTCATGGGGTCGCAAAGAGTCGGACACGACTGAGCGACTGAACTGAAGTAGTAATTTAACATTTTACTTTTGATTCATAATCTTGTTATTTCAATCAAAGGGAAATTTGTGATAGTGATGATAGCATTTTGTGGATTAGTTGAATTAATGTAGAGATTAAAGAAAATGAAGCATGCTTTTTATAAGGTTATATAGATTAACAAATTGGTGATAAAGTGAGATATTTCACTTGCTCATTATATCTGACTAAACCAAAATTTGGAGTATAGTGATGTTTTTCTTTTTTCCTCTGTTTTCAAGAACAGAACTTGGTTTACAAGTATTGACAACTGAATTCTGTTCCACTAGTTTTTATTTTGTTGACAGCAGCCAACAGATGATTCATTCAGATCTATGGGTTACTAAAAAAAGTAAATAAACAGAAATATTAAAGAAGTAGGAGAGCAAGAATAAATGGAGCTTCATTGATAAAAATTTATATCTGTCTTACTTAGAATCCATCCTGCAGTAGATCTTTCTAAAGTTTTTGCCACCTCCATTGGACAAACTGTTAGAACAGTACACAACAAAGCAGAAGGAATATGCTATACCTTCTTGTGTTTGCAAAATATTAAATGAAAGGGCTAAAACCAAGAAAAGCGTTCCATTTGGAAATGAGGCAATACATTGGCAGAGCAACACAGAATGCATCTACTGACCCATCTACAAGATAAGTGATGTTTGTTTTACAAGTTTTCCATTTTTTTCTTCTGACATAAGCTCACTTGATCATACATTGCCCACAGCCTGGTAGAAAATTGGTAAGAACAGTTTTAATCATTATTATAAACAGTTGTGATCATTATGGCAGAGAAATTAAAATTACATTCTTAGAGTGAAATTTGGATAATTTTATCTTTCTCTGCTAAGAAATCCACGAAATCATGTGACTAGTAACTAAAAGGGAAATATTTAAAATTGGTAATTTCAGCTATTATTATTTTAGAGGGAGGATATTTTGATAACACATTATAGCTCAATAAAAACAAATAGAAACCTTGTAAATTATAATCTGAACTTTGTAACATGTCTCTGATATTGGATAAATTTCTTGATTACATTGGTTAACAAAAAATGTTCTGTTACAATGAATTCCAAGACTGGAATATCTAACTTCACGAGCATTTCTTTTTCATTATCCATTTCATGAAACAGATTAATCATTCTGCAGGATTTGCCCATTCTATATGTGTGAAAGTAATTCCTTTTACTCAAGCTCCTAGATTTATCTTTTTGAAAATTAAATTCAGTGTCAGCTTCCTCTAGGCAATTTGTTACTGTGAATCACATCTAGTTAAAAGTAGTTAAGACTATTTTATTTTTCTCTACTTATCTTCCCTAATTAAGTTATGAGATTCTTATGGACAGATAAAGAACATGCCTACTCAAACACAACCATGACAAGTCTGTTCACAAACGATGAGGATGATTTTGATAAAGAGGAGTGATGGGGCTTTATAGAACATAGGACCAGTTCCTGCTCCTCAGCTGATTACATTTGTGACCTTGAGCAACTTTCTTGAATTATTTTAGTGTCCAAATCTTCAACCTTGATGAAGGACACTACTGTATTGCCTAGGTTAACAAGTGTGATAAAGATCAAATGCAATCACTCGTGAAAATTCTTAAAACAAGTATAAGTACACTGATTTATTTCTCAGTGGTGTTCAGTTTAAGCAGCCATCTCTTCTTTTATCCTCACACAAAGTATCTGAGCAGTTTGGTGCCATAGAATTGGTTTATATTATATGTAAACTTAGTGAATACATGTTCCTGTAAAAATCTTAACTCATTCAGTTCAGTTCAGTTCTGTCACTCACTCGTGTCTGACTCTTTGCGACCCCACGAATCGCAGCACGCCAGGCCTCCCTGTCCATTACCAACTCCCAGAGTTCACTCAGACTCACGTCCATCGAGTCCGTGATGCCATCCAGCCATCTCATCCTCGGTCGTCCCCTTCTCCTCCTGCCCCCAACCCCTGCCAGCATCAGAGTCTTTTCCAATGAGTCAACTCTTCGCATGAGGTGTCCAAAGTACTGGAGTTTCAGCTTCAGCATCATTCCTTCCAAAGAAATCCCAGGATTGATCTCATTCAGAATGGACTGGTGGGATCTCCTTGCAGTCCAAGGGACTCTCAAGAGTCTTCTCCAACACCACAGCTCAAAGGCATCAATTCTTTGGTGCTCAGCCTTCTTCACAGTCCAACTCTCACATCCATACATGACCACAGGAAAAACCATAGCCTTGACTAGACGGACCTTAGTTGGCAAAGTAATGCCTCTGCTTTTGAATACACTATCTAGGTTGGTCANAACACCACAGTTCAAAAGCATCAATTCTTTGGCGCTCAGCCTTCTTCACAATCCCAACTCTCACATCCATTCATGACTACTGGAAAAACCATAGCCTTAACTAGACGGACCTTAGTCAGCAGAGTAATGTCTCTGCTTTTGAATACACTATCTAGGTTGGTCATCACTTTTCTTCCAAGGAGTAAGCGTCTTTTAATTTCATGGCTGCAGTCACCATCTGCAGTGATTTTGGAGCCCCCAAAAATAAAGTCTGACACTATTTCTACCGTTTCCCCATCTATTTCCCATGAAGTGATGGGACCCGATGCCATGATCTTTGTTTTCTGAATGTTGAGCTTCAAGCCAACTTTTTCGCTCTCCTCTTTCACTTTCATCAAGAGGCCCTTTAGCTCATCTTCACTTTCTGCCATAAGGGTGGTGTCATCTGTGTATCTGAGGTTATTGATATTTAGCACCCTAAAATAATTAAGATAATAAATCCTATGTTAAATTAATACTAATTAATATTGAAATGATATATTTATGTAAGTTACAAAATATCTGTAGGATGTTTGCACAGTATTTTCTAATTCAAGGTAAGATTGGATAACTAGCTAAGAAATTAATGAGAGGCAAAGATGAATTATATTGAAAATATATAAAGTAGAAATATGCAGCAATATAATTCAGTTATCCATGTGTAAAATGTTATGAAGATAAATGAAAATAAATTATGTATTATAGATTTTTTGGCTTTGTTCATGTTTTTATTTAAAGTGTACTGAGGACAAACATTATATAATCCTTAGAAGTTGTGCCTGCAAATTGACTATTACACGAGAAGCAAAGTACCATATGTACAGTGAGTCAAATAGAAAACTAATTGGTTAAGGAAAAAACAGAGGTCATAATTACAGTGTCATTTATAGCAATTTAGAAAGTAAAGTGCTAAACACGAGCACTATTAAACCAACACCCATCGCTTGACAGTGAACATTTTCAAGGAAAATGATAAAAAATAATGATTCCTGATGTTGCTGCTACTGCTGCTTCTAAGTCGCTTCAGTCATGTCCAACTCTGTGCGACCCCATAGACAGCAGCCACCAGGCTCCCTCGTCCCTGGGATTCTCCAGGCAAGAACACAGGAGTGGGTTGCCATTTCCTTCTCCAGTACATGAAAGTGAAAAGTGAAAGGGAAGTCACTCAGTCTTGTCCGACTCTTAGCGATCCCATGGACTACAGGCCTACCAGGCTCCTCTGTCCATGGGATTCTCCAGGCAGGAGTTACTGGAGTGGGGTGCCATTTCCTTCTCCATTCCTGATGTTCAGTTGAGTTCAGTCGCTCAGTCGTGTCCGAATCTTTGTGACCCCATGAATTGCAGCACACCAGGCCTCCCTGTCCATCACCAACTCCCGGAGTTCACTCAGATTCACGTCCATCGAGTCGGTGATGCCATCCAGCCATCTCATCCTCTGTCATCCTCTTCTCCTCCTGCCCACAATCCCTCCCAGCATCAGAGTCTTTTCCAATGAGTCGACTCTTCACATGAGGTGGCCAAAGTACTGGAGTTTCAGCTTCAGCATCAGTCCTGCCAAAGAAATCCCAGGGCTGATCTCCTTCAGAATGGACTGGTTGGATCTCCTTGCAATCCAAGGGACTCTCCAACACCACAGTTCAAAAGCATCAGTTCCTCGGTGCTCAGCCTTCTTCACAGTCCAACTCTCACATCCATACATGACCACAGGAAACACCATAGCCTTGACTAGACGGACCTTAGTCGGCAAAGTAATGTCTTTGATTTTGAATATGCTATCTAGGTTGGTCATAACTTTTCTTCCAAGGAGTAAGCATCTTTTAATTTCATGGCTACAGTCAACATTTGCAGTGATTTTGGAGCCCACCAAAATAAAATCTGACACTGTTTCCACTGTTTCCCCATCTATTTCCCATGAAGTGATGGGACCCGATGCCATGATCTTCGTTTTCTGGATGTTAAGCTTTAAGCCAACTTTTTCACTCTCCTCTTTCACTTTCATCAAGAGGCTTTTTAGGTCCTTTTCACTTTCTGCCATAAGGGTGGTGTCATCTGCNTTTTCTGAATGTTGAGCTTTAAGCCAACTTTTTCACTCTCCTCTTTCACTTTCATCAAGAGGCTTTTTAGGTCCTTTTCACTTTCTGCCATAAGGGTGGTGTCATCTGCATATCTGAGGTTATTGATATTTCTCCCGGCAATCTTGATTCCAGCTTGTGTTTCTTCCAGTCCAGCATTTCTCATGATGTACTCTGCATATAAGTTAAATAAGCAGGGTGACAATATACAGACTTGACGTACTTACTCCATTTCCTATTTGGAACCAGTCTGTTGTTCCATGTCCGGTTCTAACTGTTGCTTCCTGACCTGTATACAGATTGTCAAGAGGCAGGTCAGGTGGTCTGGTATTCCCATCTCTCTCAGAATTTTCCTCAGTTTCTTGTGATCCACATAGTCAAAGGCTTTGGCATAGTCAATAAAGCAGAAATAGATGTTTTTTCTCGAACTCTCTTGCTTTTCCGATGATCCAGCAGATGTTGGCAATTTGATCTCTGGTTCCTCTGCCTTTTCTAAAACCAGCTTGAACATCAGGAAGTTAATGGTTCATGTATTGCTGATGTTAGTTATTCTCAGTTAAATGCTCATATGCATTTACAATGAGAGAACATTAATTGGAAGCAATGTATTTTTTCTTCTTAGGAGCTGTGTTTAGGACTTCAGTGGATAACATTTTAAAAATAGAATGCTTTGTTTAAATTTATAAAAATACCTTTTTAACAAGGTGATACTGTTCTTACCTTCTGACTCTGAAACCTTAATATATTTTTCAATAGTTTAGAGTATGATGCAATTAAAATCACAGTGTGATGTCTCCTTTTCTCTCAAATTAGTATGATGCTTAATATGACATATAATTAGCAGACTGTTTATTACTGAAAGGGAGATTAATTTTAAGAACAGAGGAGGTTGAATAACCCTTCTGATACATCTACAGTTCTGATTTTCTAATTTTAATGGAGTAATTAAAATATAAATGAAGTTTATTTGGTGATGTTATAAATGAAAAATAACATTTTTAGAATATTAAAATTGGGATAGGATTTCAGATGCAAAAATTAATTTATTTTAACTTTACAATTTGTTTCTGAAATTATATGCCAAATTTAGTTGTTTTTCTAAAGAAGTAAGTTTGCTTTCAAAAGCAGTGAGACTATTTTATGTCAATGGACAGATTACATCTAGCAGAAAAATCTATGCACAATTATTGTTTTTTTTTTTTTTTTTAATTTTTATTTTAACTTTAGTTTACTTTACATTACTGTATTGGTTTTGCCAAACATTGACATGAATTCACCACGAGTGTACAAGCATTCCCAAACATGAATCCCCTCCCACCTCCCACCCCATGCCCTCCCTCTGGATCCTCTCCTTGGACCAGTCCCAAGCATCCTGCATTCTGCATCTGATATCAACTGGCGATTCGTTTCTTACTTGATAGTATACATGTTGCAATGCCATTCTCCCATCTCATCCCACCCTCTCCCTCTCTCTCTCCCCCAGAGTCCAAAAGTTCTCTCTATAGATCTGAGTCTCTTTTGTTGTCTCGCATACAGGGTCATCATCCCCATCTTTCTAAATTCCATATATATGCGTTAGTATACTGTATTGGTGTTTTTCTTTCTGGCTTACTTCACTCTGTATAATCGGCTCCAGTTCCATCCATCTCCTTAGAACTGATTCAAATGTATTTTTTTTAATGGCTGAGTAATACTCCATTGTGTATATGTACCACAGCTTTCTTATCCATTCATCTGCTGATGGACATCTAGGTTGTTTCCACGTTCTGGCTATTATAAACAGTGCTGCGATGAACATTGGGGTACATGTGTCTCTTTCTATTCTGGTTTCCTCGGTGTGTATGCCCAGCAGTGGGATTGCTGGGTCATAAGGCAATTCTATTTGCAATTTTTTAAGGAATCTCCACACTGTTCTCCATAGTGGCTGTACTAGTTTGCATTCCCACCAACAATGTAAAAGGGTTCCCTTTTCTCCACACCCTCTCCAGCATTTATTGCTTGCAGACTTCTGGATCGCAGCCATTCTGACTGGTGTGAAGTGGTACCTCATTGTGGTTTTGATTTGCATTTCTCTGATAATGAGTGAAGTTGAACATCTTTTCATGTGTTTGTTAGCCATCCGTATGTCTTCTTTGGAGAAATGTCTATTTAGGTCTTTGGCCCATTTTTTGATTGGGTCATTGATTTTTCTGGAATTGAGCTGCAGGAGTTGCTTGTTAATTTTTTTTTTTTTTTTACATTCTCAGCTTTCTTCCTCTCAGGCCCCTTTTACCCTCAATTTTAATAAAAATTAATAGTTATTATAGGGTATTTTTAGAACTTTCAAGCTAAATTTAGAAAGGGCAGAGAAACCAGAGGTCAAATTGCCAATATCCGTTTGATCATAGAAAAAGCAAGAGAATTCCGGAAAAACATCGACTTCTGCTTCATTGACTACTCTAAGGCTTTGACTGTGTGGATCACAACAAACTGTTGAAAATTCTTAAAGAGATGAGAATACCAGACCTCCTTACCAGCCTCCTGTGAAACCTGTATGCAGATCCGGAAGCAACAGTTAGAACCAGACGTGGAACAATAGACTTGTTCCAAACTGGGAAAGGAGTATGTCAAGGCTGTATATTGTCACCCTGTTTACTTAACTTATATGCAGAGTACATCATGTGAAATGCTGGGCTGGATGAAGCACAAGCTGGAATCAAGATTGCCAGAAGAAATCTCATTAACCTCAGATAATGAAACCAACCTTATGGCAGAAAGAAAAGAAAAATTAAAGAGTCTCTTGATGAAGGTGAAATAGGGAGAGAAAAAAGCTGGCTTACACCTCAACATAAAAAAATTAAGTCCAATCTCATTACTTCATGGCAAATAGATGGAAGAGACAATGGAAACAGTGACAGACTTTATTTTCTTGGGTTCCAACATCCCTGCAGATGGTGACTGAAGCCATGAAATTAAAAGATGCTTGCTCCTTGAAAGAAAAAGTATGACAAACCTAGACAATGTGTTAGAAAGCAGAGACATTACATTCCCTACAAAGGTCTGTATAGTCAAAGCTATGGTTTTCCCAGTAGTTACGTATGAATGTGAGAACTGGCCCACAAAGAAGGCTTAGTGCCAAAGATTTGATGCTTTTGAACTGTGGTGTTATAGAAGACTTGAGAATCCCTTGGACTGCAAAGATATCAAACCCATCACTCCTAAAGGAAATCAATCCTGAGTAGTCATCGGAAGGATTGATGCTGAAGTTCCAATACTTTTGCCACCTGATGTGAAGAGCCAGCTCATTAGAAAAGACCCTGATGCTGGGAAAGATTGAAGGCAGGAGAAGGGGATGACAGAGGATGAGATGTTTGGATAGCATGACTGACTCAATGAGCATGAGTTTGAACAAGCTCTGGGAGATGGTGAAGGACGGGGAAGCCTGGAGTGCTGCAGTCCATGGGGTCTCAAGGGGTCGAATGCAGCTGAGTGACTGAACAACAGTAACAGGGTTACTCTTGGCTTTCAGTCTGTTCACAATTTAATTAGAAAGAGTAACACCAGAGAGACTGACCAATTAGTTTCTCAGGAATATTAGAGTCCTCAGGATATTTACCTGTAGGCTAAATGTTTTACCATTTGAAAAGCAATGATGTGTATTCTAGCTACTTGTGAGGCCAGTGAATGCACTGACTTCAGCTTCATATGATCCAAAGCTTACATTGCAGCCTATCTGGTTAAAGGTACTGTGTCTAAGTAGCAGCAACAGAGAACACCCACTTAGCTGAAGATGGGGGGAGTTAGAGAGGGAAAGGGATCTCAAAAATATAAAGCGAGTTTCCTCAGCAGAATCACCATCTTATAGCTGATCACATCTCTTGTGTGAAGAATAGAGAATTGTTAATTAAATTATTAATTGTTTAAAGGTACTGCATATATTAAAGCTTATAATTATGAAGACTCACATATCACAACTGCCATGCAATACTGAGGGAATATTTTAAATTTAGCAAAAGAGAATCAGTAAAACTGATTCCACAGCTTAACAATCATTATCAAAGTGAATTATTCTGTGTGAAATTGTGACCCCCTGATTTCATTATTTTGGATACAATTACAAGTATATTCTACCATTTTTAGAATCCCTAACCAGTTGTATCTGTAGTTAAATTTCCCCTAAATGACCTCACAATTCTAGAAATGTCCATAAAGTATAAACCTTTTTTTGTTAAGTAAGTTTTCAATCCTGAAAAAAATGATGCAAATGAACTTAAATGTAAAACACAACTAGACTCACAGAAATAAAGAACAGATTTATGGTCACTGAAGGGGAAAGTAGGAGGGGAGTGAATTAGGAGTTTGGAATTGACACACACACACTACAGCAGACTGAACTTCTGAGCAGGCTGAACTAACTGCTAGATTTTGTTTTAAACACAAAAGATGCAAAATAAAAGCAAAATTTTCTAGTTTCAAAATTACAGTAGCAGAGAATATTGACAAAGTCATTTAGAAAAGGAATGACATGTATTAAAATAGAGGTTTCTATAGGCAGTTGAAAGGACATAAGGGCATGATAATCAGCTATCCATGGAGAAGTTAGGAAAAGCTTCTCTGTTCTCCTAATTAGTGATCTCACTCTCTTAATAGAATTGTTATAATATATCCAGATCAAGATTAGACAAATGATTGATATAACTTAAAAAAACTGTAGGCATAAATTTCATCATGTATCCACCTGCCTTCCTGATCTCTCCACTGAAATGTCTTATTTGGTATCAAATTTAGCATATTCATAACTGAACTCTTGGTGTCCCATTCTTAGCCTGTTCCTCTCTAGCTTTCTAAACTTAGTGAATGATCTTCATGTAGGTCCAGCCAAGAACCTAAGTATCTTTTCAAGTGTGCTTCATCTCCATCAAATGTTCTGGCTCTGAATTTCCACAGCCCTCCTTCTCATGGACTTCACTGAGGATTTCCCTAGCTTCCTTTCTGACAGTGGTCATCTTGTTTTGCTTATCTATTTCATGGTTTTGTTATTCTCATTTATTTTATTTATTTTCCCTCCACTTTTAAAACATTGCCCTGAGATGTCCTCTTCATTAACTGGCATACATTTCAATTTTCTTTTAATATTTGGCTATTAATTTCTGTGTATTAACAAACATTGTTTAAATTCTAAAATAAAATAAACTTATGTACTTAGGAAAAAATTTATGTAGTTAAGCAGTTATACTCTTATACATACCACTGGGGAATAGGTAAAACGTACAGCTCTTTAATGTTAAGAAGAAGTAATTTCCTAACAATGTAATTTTATTACATGATAAGTTAAATTTTAAAAGTCCACATGATAAAACATTCCACTGTAGAACAATTTGAATTCTATTTCTTGTGAAGATTTATGTGAAAAAATCAATCCTTTTGGAAGACTACCATACATAAAAAAGAACCGTAGTACATACAGTGTTTCTAGGTTATAATTTTAAGCATACTGATTATTGAAATTTTTAAAACTAAATATTCCTTTACAAAATTGGTCTGATTGCTCTAATTTTATTTGGGTATTCATAAAGGCAATATTACTAGAATTTATGAATTCTGTCATGTAATGTTACTATGTATCTGCTCATTTAAATGGAAAAGTTGGGTTACTTGAGGCCTCAGTTTTGTCAAATAGCTCAGAAATAACAATTTTTTGAAGACTAGATTGGATAATTCTTTGAGATTTTCTCTTCCTTTAGGTAGTATATTGAGTTAATTTTTAACAAATGAATATTTACTGGATAGCTAGTAATCAGATTAGATATTTTGCTAATAGATATGCATAACATGGAGAAGGAAATGGCAACCCACTCCAGAATTCTTGCCTGGAGAATCCCAGGGACGGGGGAGACTGTTGGGCTGCTGTCTGTGGGATCCCACAGAGTCGGACATGATTGATGATACTTAGCAGCAGCAGCAGCATGCGTATTATATACTTTTATTAGATTCCCTATCTATTAGATATTTTATCAGATTCAAAAAGGACATGTAGCACATAGTATTTAAGATTTGATACAATATTTATAGTATAATAATCTAAAACAACTCACGAGACACAGTATCAGAAAGCCAGATTTTAAAGTGATGATTTCATTAATTTTCCAAGTTTTATGGCATAAGGCATAATAATAAATTCATTTTGAAAGTTAAATATGTAAAGGGAAAAATATTGAAAGGGAAAACTAAGGGAAAGCACCAATTTTACCTCAGTAATTTGTTTTATTGCTAGTTATTTGTGGTATTTAACAGTTCAATGAAATTTGGTCTATGAAGTAATTGGATCAAGAAAGAAATTGCTTTAATTGTTAGAAAGTCTCTTTTCTTAAAATTGCTTTGTTTAATAATATTTATTATCCTTCCATTTCTTGTTAGGTTCTGTCTTAGACCCAGGGAGCACAGGTGAATAAAACTGGAATAATTCTGCCTTCATGAATTTAAACTTTAATGAGAGGATACACACAATTAGAAAAATCTCTTGATTCTGATGTTGAAATTAACATATTTCCTTCTAATCTTTCTTAAAAGATGTTGAAGTAATTGGACTAGTTTAGGAAATAAAAATTATATAAGCCAGTAATTTTACTTTCTTAGGCTGGTGTTAGAAAATTGACAATTTGGGAAATATCTAACTAAGCTTATAGTTCATTGGTTATATCCTAATGACAACATGTGGGAAAACATGTATCACAAGTCTGTGGATTATATCCTACGTCTGCCGTGTTTGTACCAGTCTCCAATTTTGACACTAAGCCTCATCTAGACATGTCACTAGGAGTGCATAATATGACAAATATTTCACTTTTTGCTGAACTGAACTGCTAACGATCACTTATTGCAACTATTTCTTTAAGACCCAAAGAAGAGTGTATTCAATCATTCTCACACGCAAAAAGTGCAGACTTGCCATTTAGTGATGACAGAAGGTAACTATAGGATATAAAAAAAAAAACTATCTACAAATATTTATGAAGTAGTTACTGTGAAGCACTGGCAGATACAGATATGAATTAGATATTTAATTTGAGCTAAGGAGCTCAAAATACAGTGAGGGAGACAAGGCACATAAACAACTAGTTTTAAGAAGAGCAAATTTCAGAAAGTCAGAGTGAGTTACATAGCATGTGCTGAACATGCATACAATAAAAAATGAACTCTGATAAGTAGATCTAAGAAGGTTGGTTCTAAGCATTGGAATTTGAACTGTTTTCCTACAAGACTAGTAGAGTTTTAATGGTCAGGAAACTGGGGGCAAGTTTATTATTTTATCACATTTATACAGTAAAAAGTATTATGAATTAAAGGAGAAGTCAATAGCTGACACATTGGATATAGGGAAGGAAAACTAGGGAAAAGCACCTTTAGAGGAGATAGCCACCATATTCCTCTTATTTCATTGTGGTATAGAATAATCTACATCTACCTGTGTGAGACCTGGATTGGGAAGATCCCCTAGAGGAGGGCATGGCAACCCACTCTAGTATTCTGGCCTGGAGAATTCCATGGACAGAGGATCCGGGTGGGGTCACAGAGTCAGACATGACTGAGTTACTAAGCACAGCACAGCACTATGAATTCACTGAATATTTGTTTGAATGTTAGGACTTCCCTGGTGGCTCAGACATTTAAGTGTCTGTCTACAATGTGGGACACCCGGGTTCGATCCCTGGGTCGGGAAGATCCCCTGGAGAAGGAAATGGCAATCCACTCCAGTACTATTGCCTGGAAAATCCCATGGACAGAGGAGCCTGGTAGGCTATAGCTCATAGGGTTGCAAAGAGTCAGACACGACTGAGCGACTTTACCTTTACCTTTGAATGTTAATTATTGAAAAAATAATTAGACCAGTTATAGAATGGTCTTGGAAACTATACACAGGAATATTTAAAATATGTTCCTTTAATTTATGAGAAATGGGACATATTTTAAAATATTTTGAGGATATGTGACAGATACTACTAATTGGATACTGAACACTTAAATGACTATTTCATTTTCAGTAATACAGTCTTCACTTTTTTACAGAGAAGTATGTTTAAAGAATAACATTTGTCCACCTTCCATCCAAGAAAAATCAGATGACACAGTTCTGGTCACAGATAAAGACTGAAGTCACTGGATGGTGCTTGCAGGAGACCCTGTAAAGGATGCCTTCATGGGTGGTTTATTCTCTTGACTTTTCCCAGTATGTTTGATACTCCAGCACCCTAGTTTTGAAAATGGAGAGTCATGTGACTCTTTATGAATGGTAGAGCAGAACACTGTAAATATTAGACTAGTTTCCTGGTGACATCTTGGAACTGTCATAAGAATCCTGGACTGATATATTCTAAAATTCTTATTTATGTGTGAAAAGCAAAACTAATTTGTTTAATCCATTTTTCTCAGGTTTCTTTAATTTGGAATTAAATAATTTTGAAATGATATAGACACTGAATGAAATGACATAATTTAAAAAGTTAACACCATTGACGTGACAAAGAATGGATTGAAATTTGGAGATGTTTGCACGAAGATTTGGAGATTTGCAAGAAGAGACTGGCTAAAATTATGTTACTCAGGTTTAATGACATCTTTTCCACTGTTTAAGCTGACATTTTCCCTATCACTCTCCAACAAGTAGTCCTTGTAAAGTGTCACTAGTATGCCTTTCCCTAGTCTCCGTTCAGAATTAATCCCTTTTTTCTGTGCTTATTTTGGTCATAATACTCTTGCTTTCCCAAACCTAAACTCCCTTCTTTGGTGAATAGAGCTTAAATTTTTTTCTAGAAAACAAATGTATCCTGGGAGGTGTGCCATACGTGGTCTAAACCAATAATAGCCATCCTGTTTGTTTTGAATGATACATATTTTCTTTGGTTTGTGTGCAGCTATGAATGCCTGTTAATATACAGGGAGAGTCTTCTTAAGGATTCTGATAAATGTTTTGTTTCATTGAGGAAAGAAGAGAACCTTTGTAGAAAATTAACTTTATCACCCTCTTGCTTCTGCTTTTCAATGTACTGCTGATGCTTGAAGCTATAGCAGCCATTTTGGGACTATGAGGCAATAAACCTAAGCATGAAATGTCAACATGCCACTGATAGAAAAATTCCAGGTTGTTCTTCGTGAATCATTCCTGAAACCATCTATCTCTAGACTTCGTGTTTTGTTGTTAAAAGATGTCTCCTATTTGCTAAAATTATTGACTAATACAGAAAGCAAATGTTTATTAAGTTTTACTGTGCAATGTTTGTTTTAATGCATTATCTAATTTTCACGTAGTCTAGTCATTTTCATAGTCTAGTCAAGGCTATGTTTTTTCCAGTGGTCATGTATGGATGTGAGAGTTGGACTGTGAAGAAAGTTGAGTGCCAAAGAATTGATGCTTTTGAACTGTGGTGTTGGAGAAGACTTGAGAGTCCCTTGAACTGCAAGGAGATCCAACCAGTCCATTCTAAAGGAGATTGGTCCTGGGTGTTCTTTAAAAGGAATGATGCTAAAGCTGAAACTCCAGTACTTTGGCTACCTCATGCAAAGAGTTGACTCACTGGAAAAGACTCTAATGCTGGGAGGGATTGGGGGCAGGAGGAAAAGGGGACGATAGAGGCTGAGATGGCTGGATGACATCACTGACTCGATGGACGTGAGTTTGAGTGAATCTGGGAGATGGTGATGGACAGGGAGGCCTGGTGTGCTGCAATTCATGGGGTTGCAAAGACTGAGCGACTGAACTGAATTTGATATGTGACATTCTACTTTTAGCTTGTCTCTTCACACCAGAAATTGTCTTTTCTGAAGAAATTATGTAAATAGGAACATGAAAATAGGATTTGTTGTTTTTGACACATCATTTTATTGACCTCACATATTATTCAACAGTCTATATCACAGTAGCTCTTAGGTAATTTGCAAAGGTAAAATTCATAAATAACTAACAGAAATTCATATTGAAAAATTTCCTGAGTTTTGATTATTTTCCACTGTTAAAATTTTCCTGGAATGTGACTTTTCAAAACAAAAATAAACAACTTCAGCTGTTTTCTGAAATGCAAGCCATTTGATCTATTTGTAACAGAACAAAAAGATTTTCAAGGTCATACTTTAAAAATCTGCTGATTTTTGATTAAATTGAGTCTTCAAAAAGGCTTTTTCCTTCACTGGAGTAACTTTTTTGAGCATTTATGGCAGTTTTATCCATTATTTTAATAATTGCTGCTGCTAAGTCACTTCAGTTGTATCCAACTCTGAGTGACCCCATAGATGGCAGCCCACCAGGCTCCCCCATCCCTGGGATTCTCCAGGCAAGAACACTGTAATTACTCTTTAATAATTTTCAAATCATCTATTTCTCAATTAAAATTTAATAAATGAATTATCTATATATTTAGAATTTCCATTTAAAAGATTTTTTAGCAATATCATGGTTTGTTCATATATTCCCTAATATACTTGTTTATATAGAATTTCTTTATATGTTTCTCATTTGATTAGTAAACTACAGATTATTTTCTTAGTAATATTATAAAGATTGTCATATTTAGAAGGTAATTGAAATTTCAGTGTCTAGTACTCTGCATAGGAATTACTAGATATGCCACACACTGAAAACTGGTATATTTTATTTCTTGATTTGAGTATATTTAACCTCTGCTTTTTTTGGTTTCCTGCTGAGATATTCTTAGGTGTATAACATCATTTTGTCTAGGTAAATAATTTACTGTTAGTAAGTCTCTTGGTTAGTGGTGAAAAGAGTGCAAATATGTGGAACTAGTTATAAATTGGACCTTAACTTCTGTCAAGTTTATTGTGATTT
>SJYR01000798.1:358357-379260 GCA_006410655.1 Kobus ellipsiprymnus
TTTGGTCTGCAGAGTAAATTTTTTATAGTATGCTTAAATTCATTAGAAAGTTAACTTGAGAAATAAAACTTCTAGTGTAATTATTAAAATATACAAAATGCTGATAAACTGCAAGTAAATACTTTCTGTAATAATCTAGTAAATAAAAATATAAAATAATAAATACAAACCAAATAATCATTTATTTCAAACATTGATTTATTGATTAAGCACCACAAGTTGGATATGACTGACATTGTACCTGTGTGTAGGTTTGTGTGTATATAAGAAAAATGCGTATAACATATGCTAACATACATGTTTTATATGTGTATGTATAAATATATAAATTTATACAAAATGAGAAATAACTGTCCTTTTTAAATTAGATGTGTTTGTATGTATGTGCATGCTTATTTGCATGTTTATATTTTATATATCTAGAGACCTTAAAGTTTCTCTTCTATTGATAAAGTCAAGTAAACAATTTTACCTTGTCTAATTAAGGTTTATAAAAACATTTTTTTTAATAAGTTGAAATTGTTGTTGTTGTTCAGTCTCTAAGTTGTGTCTGGCTCTTTGTGGCCTGATGGACTGTGGCACGCCCAGCTTCCCTGTCCTTTAATTTCTTCCACAGTTTGCTCAAACTCATGTCCGTTGATTTGATAATGCCATTCAACCATCTCATCTTCTGTCACCCCCTTCTCCTCCTGCCCTCAATCTTTCCCAGCATCAGGATCTTTTCTAGTGTGTTAGCTCTTCACATCAGGTGGCCAGAGTATTGGTGCTTCAGCTTCAGCATCAGTCCTTCCAATGAACATTCAGGGTTGATTTCCTCTATGATTGACTGGTTTGATTTTCCTGCTGTCCAAAGGACTCTCATGGGTCTTCTCTAGCACCCACAATTTGAAAGCATCAATTCTGTGGCAGTCAGCCTTCTTTCTATTTAGTCTAACTCTCGCATCGTACACGACTACTGGAAAAGCTACAGCATTGATTATATAGACCTTTGTCAGCAAAGTGATATCTCTGCTTTTTAATATGCTGTCTAGGTTTGTCATACCTTCTTTTCTAAAGAACAAGCATCTTTTAATTTAATAGCTGTAGTTACAATCTGCAGTGATTTTGGAGCCCAAGAAAATAGTACCCGTCACTTTCTACTTTTTCCCCTCCTATTTGCCATGGAGTAATGGGAGATCCAACCAGTCCATTCTAAAGGAGATCAGCCCTGGGATTTCTTTGGAAGGAATGATGCTAAAGCTGAAACTCCAGTACTTTGGCCACCTCATGCAAAGAGTTGACTCTTTGGAAAAGACTCTGCTGCTGGGAGGGATTGGGGGCAGGAGGAAAAGGGGATGACAGAGGATGAGATGGCTGGATGGCATCACTGACTCGATGGACGTGAGTCTGAGTGAACTCTGGGAGTTGGTGATGGACAGGGAGGCCTGGTGTGCTGCGATTCATGGGGTCGCAAAGAGTCGGACACAACTGAGCAACTGAACTGAATGGGACTGGATGCCATGACCTTAGTCTTCTGAAAGCTGAGTTTTAAGCCAGATTTTTTACTGTCGTCCTTCACCCTCACCAAGAGGTTCTTTATTTCCTCTTTGCTTTCCGCCACTAGAGTGGTATTATCTGCTTATCTGAGATTGTTGTTATTTCTCCCTGCAATCTTGATTCTAGCTTGTGTTTCATCCTGCCCAGTGTTTCACATGCTGTACTCTGCATATAAGTTAAATAAGCAGGGTGACAATTTGCAGCCTTGTTGTATTCCTTTCCCAATTTTGAACCAGTCTGTTATACATGTCCGGTTCCAATGGTTGCTTCTTGATTTGCATACAGGCTTCTTAGGAGACATGTAATATGGTCTGTTATTCCCATCTCTTTAAGAATTTTCCAGAGTGTGTTGTGATCCACACAAAGAATTTAGCGTAGTTAATGAAGCAGAAGTAGATGATTTTCTGAAATTCTCTTGCCTTCTGTGTAATCCAACAAATGTTGGCAATTTGATCTCTGGTTCTTCTGCATTTTCTAAACCCAGCTTGTACATCTGGAGGTTCTTAGTTCAAGTACTGCTGAAGCCTAAGCTTGAAGGATTTTGAGCATTACGTTGCTAGCATGTAAAATGCTCTCCAACATAAAAATGCGTAAAATGATTTTGTTTTCATTAGTGTTTAATGAATAGGTGTTTGTTTGGCATGAAATTTATTACAGAATGCAAATTAGCATTTATCTACCAATCAGTAGTTAATGGGGTTGTAAATCTGATAGTTGTGATAGTTACACATCTTATTAAACCATTACTAATAATTCATAAAACAGAGTTGAAAGTTAAGCTTTTTTGTTGATAGAGGCTATTATTCTGAGAACAATAAAGGACTCATTCATTAAATTCTCTTAAGTAAGCAATATTTCAGAGAAAAAATAGTGGATTATAATTATTAGGTAGAAGCAAGTTATCTTACTATTATAGGAGGTAAAGTTCAGTCTTTCATGTATTTTGGTAGCATTCTAATTTTCATAGATGGTTATTAGGTTTTTTTTTTCTTACATGTCTATAAATACACTGTCGTGTTTCCCAGAGAGGAAAGGAAAGGGAGGACACTGTTTTACAACAAGCATTAATTGTGGCTAAAATCAAGATATATTTGAGTATCTGAGCAAAATCAGGCTCAGATAAAAGTAAATTCTCTCACATAACGGGCTGTCCAGAGAGAAGAGAGACTTTACAGTTTGATGGCTCCGTGACATTACAGAACCCAGGGCCTTTTCAGTTTTCCTTTGAATCAGTGTTTACCTTCCTCATTGCTGGGTTCATTCTCAGGCTCATATAAGAGATCACAATCAGAAATGATACCTCTTTCATGGTAAGGCAACTTTCCCCAAGGACTTCCTAATACCAACCTTCCTATCATTTTGTCAGATTTGGATGTTTGTCCCTCCCTGAAGTTATCAGTGGAAACGGAAGCAGGATTTCTAAGACTGGCTTAGGTTCATCATCTGGTGTGAGATGGTGGCATTTTGATATTTTAAAACTTTTATACATTGAAACAATATAAAATAATGATGCCTGAACCATAATTTTATAGTCTCCCAATATAAACATATGGTAAAAATGGGAATTTTTATCTCAAGACTCCAAACCTAGTAAAGGTTTACAGGTACTGAGTCCAAAGTGTGCCCAGTGTACCCTAGAGGGAGATGTGGTTGACCTGAATGACATAGCAATACATAAGAGGCATTCTTAGAATTTTTTAATATCATACATTGATTTTGAAGAATGTATCAATTTACATTGTAATGGCACAGTATAAAGTGGCCTAAACTTACAAAATTAATAAAGTTTTTTTTTTTTTTTTAATTTCTGTCCAATTTACAGTGGTCATGGTTTAGTGTTTTCTTTTGGATATTTGCCCATTGTATTGCGGTCAGGGTGATCTGGAAACACCTAGATCTATTTGAAGAATATCTTTCATTGAGTTACATCATGGTTTTGATTCCATAAATTTTCATTGGAAAATTATGTAAGAAATAGCCTTAAAAACTCATTTTTAAAAGTTGCATAGATGTTATTGAAAACACTGTCCAGCACAGTTCTGTAAAACCCAAGTGAAAACTTTCCTTTAGAATTAATTACTTTAAAGTTTTTGTATCTCTGAAGCATCAATATGTTTTTCTTTTGTATTAACTGAAAAGCATGTGACAGGTTTGTGAATCTTTTTGTTTTGATTGTCAGAAGGTTCACAGCCAAATTTAAGGAGAAGTTTTAAATATCAGAAAGAAAATTAAAGGTTGAGAAATATTTATTTTTTATCTCAATCATAGCTTTCTGCTATTTATATTCTCTGTGGTTCAGTCATTTTTAAAATATTTTATTAAATTTGATAACATTTCTATAAGCTGACTCACAAGTTAGTATTAAAAGGCAAGAGACAGATCAATACGCAGATAAATAGCTATATTTTGTATTAGGTAAATTATGAAGGTAAGTTGATTAGTCCTAAAAAGTTGTATAAAAAAGTAGGAGTTATACAATGTTTGTTATTGTTATAAGTGGCTCATTTGGACAGCACTTAGAGTGATCTAGCCAGATACCATTTCTGTTTTAACTATAAATACATCCAGAAAATTTATCACTTTATGTAAGTTAAACTTTAGTTGCTATGATACTTAAGAATTAATTACTTCTGAAATTGGAAACAAAAATCTCATATAAGGTAAAACCAAAATAAGAATTTATGTTGCTTTCTTTCTTGAATAAACGCAGTTTTGGATAGAGTTTTGTGACACCATGGTATGGAAGAACTTATGTGTTTATTCACTTTATAATTAACACAAGGTAAACAAACACCTTAAATATTTAGATCCAGTATATTTTCATTATGATTCTGACCCTACTCAACTGTATGTCAAATCCATCTCTCTTATAATGGATTATAATCCATCATAATATTTTTGATGTAATTATAATGAAGTGAGGCTTGAATATTAAAAAGTATATTGTGTTATCCACAACATAGAGTTGAAAAATAGATCTGATACAAGAGATAATTTTTACAAATTTATTCTTATCAAGTATTTGTTACAGGAAACTACTACTATAAGTCATGGCTAGATATTATGACTAAATCATGACCACTTTTGATAAGAAAATGAAACAGAAATGATGTATATACTTATAGTTAGCCTCAAGAGTAATCTCTGAATACGTATTTGCTGAAACTTGGAAAAGAACTAGTGCTCCTAGAATTTCTGCACTTTTTAATATTTGTGGCTAGGAGAGGCATCAGTTCAGTTCAGTTCAGTTGCTCAGGCGTGTCTGACTCTTTGTGACCCCATGAATCGCAGCACGCCAGGCCTCCCTGTCCATCACTAACGCTCGGAGTTCACTCATACTCACGTCCATTGAGTCTGGGATGCCATCCAGCCATCTCATCCTGGGTCGTCCCCTTTTCCTCCCACCCCCAATCCCTCCCAGCATCAAAGTCTTTGCCAGTGAGTCAACTCTTTGCATGAGGTGGCCAAAGTACTGGAGTTTCAGCTTTAGCATCATTCCTTCCAAAGAAATCCCAGGGCTGATCTCCTTTAGAATGGACTGGTTGGATCTCCTTGCAGTCCAAGGGACTCTCGAGAGTCTTCTCCAACACCACAGTTCAAAAGCATCAATTCTTTGGCACTCAGCCTTCTTTACAGTCCAACTCTCACATCCATACATGAACACAGGAAAACCATAGCCTTGACTAGACAGACTTTAGTTGGCAAAGTAATGTCTCTGCTTTTGAATATGCTATCTAGGTTGGTCATAACTTTTCTTCCAAGGAGTAAGCATCTTTATGAAAGGCATAGAGAAGTATAAATATAGGGACATGTAAAGTATAATATACTGATTTTTATGTATATCTATTTCCATATATAATATGTAATTTTTTGAGATGACTCATTTCAAAATACAAGGATGAAACTAAAGAGGAACAAGAACAAAGAGTGTGTTGGTATAATATAAACTATATGTCATTTTTAAGGAACATAAAGGCCTTTGCAAGTATTTTATCTACTGAGTGAAAGCAAAGAAGACTTTGCATACTACTTTGGCAATGCCCTGATTGGAGTGATGGCCCAAGGTAAGACAGTAATAAGGAGTAAAGAGAAAGAAGGAGAAACAGAAGAAGACAGAGAAGAAAAAAGAGAGGAAAAAGAGGGGGGTATTTTGTAGACAGTTGAATTAATTCAAACATTTATAGGTAGATTGAATTTTAACAATTTTAACAGTGCAACTCTTATCTCCATATATTTGGATTAAGTTATACAGAATCTTCATCTGGAAGATACTGTACAAAACTAGGTTAATGTAATGTGCAAAGACAAGAGCATAATTGGTATTGGTTCAAGTATACAAATAATTGAAGAAGCATCCTGTAAATATTTAGATTAAGTAATTGGGTAATTTTTCAAGAACAATTAGTTGCATAATATGTAATGAAATTAATACTAAGGGGGAGTTTTTATATTTGGAATAAGGATTTTCCAAGTAATAACTGCTAATACTTATAGCACTTATTTTATGCCAAACATTGTCCTGTTTTAGAATATCAATTAAGTATCTTGACAATCATCTGAAGTAGTTCTAATATCATTCCTATTTGCATGTAAAGAAAATAAGTCTCAGAGAGCTTAAGTGTATTTCCTAAGGTCACACATAGAGAGCATATATTTTAAAAGGCAGAGTTTGGTGCTTCAACTAAAGGTGGGTTGGCTCTGGATTTTTGTTATTTAACACTATGAAGATACATTTGTTGTTGTTCAGTCACTAAGTTATGTCTGACTCTTTGCAATCCCATGGACTGCAACATGCCAGGCTTTCCCATCCTTCACTCTCTTCTTGAGTTTGCTCAAACTCATGTCGCTTGCATCAGTGATGCTATCCAACCATCTCATCATCTGTTGCACTTTTCTCCTTCTGCCTTCAATCTTTCCCAGCATGAGGGTCTAAGGTACAAAAGATTAAAAAGACAAGAAATACAACAGCTTGATAGACTGAAGAGTGGAGTTATTATGGTCGTGGTTTAGGGGTGAGCATATTCTTGTTTTGTGTTGTCATTTGGGAAAATATGCCAAATTAGATTTGGACTAATCAGTGACTATGAGCTTATGGAAAATAGGGAGCATGCTTTATTCTTGGTATCTCCATATCTTAACTGTGTGGTGTAGAGTAGGAGCTCAGTAACAGGTTACTGAATGAAGACAGTTTAAGAAAGGCTGAAGAAAATAAGATTTGGAAACACCAAGAAATCTGATAAAGAACTTTAAGGGTAAATATTTACATTAAAACTTTTGTGAAAATAATACTCCCATATTGAGAGTAATTGTCATGTAAATAATTAGATAATATAACTTTGGGAAAATGCAGAGTGTTGCAGCACTGTTAAAAAGGAAACATTGAGAAACGGACTTGAGAGATGATCCATATGTTCATTGTCTAAAACCTGCAGATGGGCAGATGACACTTAGAAGAAATTCTGACTAAGGAAAAGAAAAGTAAACCCAAACCTAAATGTAAACAATATAATATGGACAAATATTAAATATACTAGCAGGTAGCAATAAATCAAAAAGTAATTAAGCATGGATACAGTAATTCTTACTTTTTAAAATTTTCCCACTCACAATGCATTTCTTGCAATAAGAGCACTGGTCTTGTTTCTGAACTTGAGAGTTGTAGTGAAATCCAGAAGCAGGCTAGCACAGTATGACAGGTTGGTCTACTGATCTTGTAATCTACAGGGTGTGACCTTGGGAAAATCACTTTAGGTCTCAAGGGCTTGGATTCTTGATGTTTTAAATAAGTAAATTGTATTAGGTTATCTGTAATGTGGGTTCTAGTCCTGAGATTTATTACAGTGTGTTGGAAGTAACAGATTCCCAGTTTGACAGGCATACTCTAGATCATTACCATGTAAAGCATATACTAAAGAGAATATAATGAATATCTTTTCTTTTTGAGAAAGGAGAGATACAGAGGGAAAAATAATGTTTACAGAAGTATATAATTCTACGTTGCAAAATCGAAAAGAAACATTTTTTGTTTTCTGTTGCAAATGATTTATAAGCCATTAAATAAGGCTGAGGAGATGTACATTCACTTTTACTTTATTCCTTAATTCAAAGGAGACTTCAGGCTTCTAGCAGCTGCCACATTAGCGTTTTGCAGGCACATGTACAGGCTTGAACTGTTTTTAAAATCCTTTTTTCTGAGTGCTGATTAGTCAGTGATCATGAAATCATAGTGTTGGTACCAGCAAAAGAAAAAGAATGTCATGTCAATTTACAGCTTTAGAAATGCATTTCTAAATTAAATGGAAAAATATGCTCATACAATATTAATGCTTCAACTTTAAAGATAGAGAAGTCAACACCTACAGAAGTTATGGTTTATATTATCATCATTAACATGGCTGCATCACATATAAAGTATATATTAGGCTTTTTTCCATGTAACTTGCAGTCCAGTATATTATGTATCGAGCTTAATTGTAATGGCTTTATTAGAGGACTTGTAGCTTATATTTCATGAGCTTTGTACTTCATGTTTGCATTCTTAACTTTATCTAAAATTTTATTTTATAGATATAATATGCCACAAATGATTAATATAATACTAATAAATAAGCAGCATAATGTTCTAGGTCATGTGTAGCATTTATTAATACATTGAGAGTGGTGTCAAAATTTGTTTATTTATACAAGGCCAAGTTTTCTGCTACTAAAAAGCTTTAGTTATCCAGTTTAGATTTGTAGATTGCATATATTAGTTCCTTACATCCTTTCTGTCTTTAGCAGTCTTTATCTGACCAGTTAATTCCTTCTCCTTCACTGGTTAATCAGCTAATTCCCTGTTGTCCTGTGTCCCTTATTCCAGTTCTGTCTTAACGACGTTTCCTCATTAAAACTAACCTGCTCTGAGTCCCTATTCATTTTAATTTTACAACGAATGAATTCTTCACTTGGTTGAAATAGACAGGACATACAATTCTCCTGAAATGCTTAAAACAAAGTTATCCAGACTACTCAAGGACTTTTGGAGATGGTTTCTAGGAATACACAGTTGTTGTTGTTGTTGTTGTTTTAAGCTATTCATATGGTTCTGTTGGATTCCTTTTTGCTTATGGTTTCTTGAGAAATCTGTGTGCAGCTCAAGAAGCAACAGTTAGAACTGGACATGGAACAACAGACTGGTTCCAAATCTGGAAAGGAGTATTCAAGGCTGTATATTGCCACACTGCTTATTCAACTTATATTCAGAGTACATCATGAGAAATGCTCGAGTGGATGAAGCACAAGCTGGAATCAAGATTGCCGGGAGACATATTTACCACCCTTATGGCAGAAAGTGAAGAAGAACTAAAAAGCCTCTTGGTGAAAGTGAAAGAGGAGAGTGAAAAAGTTGGCTTAAAATACAACATTCAGGAAACAAAGATCATGGCATTTGGTCCCATTACTTCATGGCAAGTAGATAGGGAAACACTGACAGTCTTTTGAGGGGCTTCAAAATCACTGATGGTGACTACATCCATGAAATTAAAAGAAATTTACTCCTTGGAAGAAAACTTATGACCAACCTCAGTTCAGTTCAGTCGCTCACTCGTGTCTGACTCTTTGTGACCCTGTGAATTGCAGCACGCCAGGCCTCTCTGTCCATCACCAACTCCTGGAGTTCACTCAAACTCCCGTCCATTGAGTCCATGATGCCATCCAGCCATCTCATCCCCTGTTGTCCCCTTCTCCTGCCCCCAATCCCTCCCAGCATCAGAGTCTTTTCCAATGAGTCAACTCTTCGCATGAGGTGGCCAGAGTACTGGAGTTTCAACTTTAGCATCATTCCTTTCAAAGAACACCCAGGAATGACCAACCTAGACAGCATATTAAAAACAGAGACATTACTTTGCCAACTAAAGGTCTGTCTAGTAAAAGCTGTGGTTTTTCCAATAGTCATGTATGGATGCGACAGTGGGACTATAAAGAAAGCTGAGCACCGAAGAATTGATGCTTTTAAACTGTGGTGTTGGAGAAGACTCTTGAGAGTCACTTGGACTGTAAGGAGATCCAACCAGTCCATCCTAAAGGAAATCAGTCCTGAGTACTCATTGGAAGGAATGATGCTGATCCTGAAACTCCAATACTTTAGCCACCTGAAACAAAGAACTGACTAATTTGAAAAGACCATGGTTCTAGGAAAGATTGAAGGCAAGAAAAGGGGACAACAGAGGATGAGATGGTTGGATGGAATCACGAACTCAATGGACATGAGTTTGAGTGAATTCCGGGAGCTGGTGATGAATAGGGAAGCCTGGCATGCTGCATTCCTTCGGGTCACTAAGAGTCAGACATGACTGAGCGTCTGAACTGAACTGATGGTTTCCAGTTGGTTTTATCATTACTACTATTTCTGTTACCATTAAATTGTTAATGATAAGTAATGATAATATGTTACCTGTTTTCAATTACATTACCATTTCTGAAATACATTCAATATTTTAATCTCAGAACGAATAGTTGAACATTTTATGCAGAAGCAATAGAATGTTCTCCAGAGTTAACTTCAGAAACTAGGTTAATGCATGTGTGGCTGACTCCTATTGAAATTCCTCAGACAGACCAATTTCATTTAAATCCAGAACAATATCCATTACACAAGTTCATGGCAACAAATACAAAGGTGATTTGATGCACATCTGTGTATCCTTCATATGCAGGAAGCAGGTATGGTGGGAAGCATTGCATCTAAAACTTGGGATAACAGTTCAAGTTCTGCCATGGTGGCTGGGTAATCATTGAAAATTGCAAAGATTCAGTTTTCTTACATAGAAAAATATAATAACTATACTAATTTCTGATTAAGTGCTAAGAGGACAAAAGGAGGCTATGTGAAAATGATAATGTAATTCAAATTACAGTTGACTTTTGAATAAGGAGGGTTTGAACTGTGCAGGTCTACTTATATGTGGATTTTTAAAAATTAATTTGTTTTAATTGGATGATAATTGGTTTATATTATTGTGGTGGATTTTGCCATACAGCAGCATGAATCACCCACAGGTCACATGTGTCTCCATATCCTGAACCCCACTCCCACCTCCCTCCCCACCCCATCCCTCTGGGTTGTCCCAGAGCACTGGCTTTGAGTTCCCTGCTTCATGCATCGAGCTTGCCGTGGTCATCTATTTCACATATGGTTTCAGTGCTATTTGCTCAAATCATCTCACTCTTGCCTTCTCCCACATAGTCCAAAAGTCTGTTCTTTACGTATGTGTCTCTTTTTCTGCCTTGCATATAGGAACGTCATTACCGTCTTTCTAAATTTCATATATATGCATTCATATTCAGTATTGGTGTATCTCTTTCTGACTTACTTCACTCTATATAACAGGCTCCAGTTTTGTCCACCTCATTATAACAGACTCAAATGTACTCTTTTTATAGCTATGTAGTATTCCCTTCTGTAATATGTACCATACTTCCTTATCCATTCATCTGCTGATGGACATCTAGGTGGCTTCCATGCCATAGCTATTGTAAACAGTACTGCAATGAACATTGGGGGACATGTGTCTATTTCAATTCTGGTTTCTAGAAAGCAATTCTGTTTTCTAGAATTTTGTTAAGGATTTTGGCATCTGTGTTCATCAGTGATATTGGCCTGTAGTTTTCTTTTTTTGTTTTTTGTGACATCTTTGTCTGGTTTTGGTATCAGGGTGATGGTGGCCTTATAGAATGACTTTGGAAGTTTGCCCTCCTCTTTAGTTTTCTGGAAGAGTTTGAGTAGGCTAGGTGTTAGCTCTTCTCTAAATTCTTGGTAGTACTCACCTGTGAAGCCATCTGGTATTGGGCCTTTATTTGTTAGAAGATATGTGGTTATAGTTTTGATTTCTATGCTTGTGAATTGTCTGTTCAGATTTTCTACTTCTTCCTGGTTCGATTTTGGAAGGTTATACTTTTATAATAATTTGTCCGTTTCTTCCAAGTTGTCCTTTTTATTGGCATATGGTTGCTCGTAGTAGTCTCTTATGACCTTTTGTATTTCTGTGTTATCTGTTGTGATTTCTTCATTTTAATTTCTAATTGTATTGATTTGATTCTTCTCCCTTTTTTTCTTGATGAGTCTTGCTAATGATTTGTCTATTTTATTTATATTCTCAAAGAACCAGCTTTTAGTTTTGTTGATCTTTGCTATAGTCTTCTTTGTTTCATTTTCATATATATCTGCTCTGATTTTTATGATTTCTTTCCTTCTACTTATTATTCTGTGGTTCTTCTATTCTTTTTCTAGTTGCTTCAGGGGTAAAGTTAGGTTGTTTATGTAAAGTGTCTGTTGTTTCATGAGGTAGACTTGAATTGCTATGAACCTGCCTCTTAGCGCTTCTTTGTACTAAATCCCATAGGTTTTGGGTTGTCATATTTTCATTTTTATTTGTTTCTATGCATATTTTGATTTTTTTTTATTTCTTCCATGATGTCTTGGTTATTCAGAAGCATACTGTTTAGCCTCCATATGTTTGTGATTTTACAGTTTTTTTTTTCCTGTTAGTTGATATATAATCTTGCTGCATTTTGATCAGAAAAGATGATTGAAATGAAGAGATAATAGTCAAAAACGTCCCTGAAATGGGGAAGGATCATTCTTTGTCTCTTATCTTGGTCTTTATTTCAAAGTCTAATATGATATGGCTATTGCTACTCCTGCTTTCTTTTGGTCTCCATTTGCATGAATATCTCTTTCTAGCCCCTCACATTCAGTATGTATGTATTCCTAAGTTTGAGATATGCCTCTTATAAGCAGCATATGTAGGGGTTTTGTTTTTGTATCCATTTGGCTATGCTTGGTCTTTTGGCTGGCACATTTAACTCATTAATAAATAAATGTATTTATTTCCATTAGTAAATAATGTAAAATGTATTTACATTAATAAATGTGATTAAATATATTTAAGGTAATTATTGATAAGTATGATACCATTGCCATTTACTTTGTTGTTTTGGGTTTGTTTTTATAAACTTTTTCTGTGTTTCCTGTCTAGAGAAGATCCTTTAGCATTTGTTGAAGAGATGGTTTCATGGTGCTGAATCCGCTTAGCTTTTGCATGTCTGTAAAGCTTTTGATTTCTCCTTTATATATTTATGAGATCTTTGCTGGGTAGAGTAATCTTGGTTGTAGGTTTTTCTCTTTCATCTCTTTATGTCCTGCCATTCCTTTGTGGCTTGAAGAGTTTGTATTGAAAGATCTGCTGTTATCTTTATGGGCATCCCCTTGTATATTGTTTGTTGTTTTTCCTTTGCTGCTTTTAATATTTGCTCTTTGTGTTTAATTGTTGTTAGTTTGCTTAATACATGTCTTAGGGTGTTTCACCTTGTGTTTATGCTGTTTGGGACTTTGGTAGTTTGGAGTTTGCTGGTTATTTCCTTCCCCATTTTAGGGACGTTTTCGACTATTATCTCTTCAAGTATTTTCTCATGTCCTCTTTGTCTTCTTCTTCTGAGACACCTATGGTTTGAATGTTGGGGCATTTAACATTATCCCAGAGGTGTCTGAGGTTGTCTTCATTTCTTTTTTATTCTTTTTTCTTCTTTCCTCTGTACTTCATCTATTTCCACTATTTTATCTTCTACCTCACTTATCCTCTCTTCTGCCTCAGTTATTCTACTGTTTATTCCCTCCAGATTGTTTTTAATCTCAGTTATTGCATTGTTCATTATTAATTGACCCTTCTTTATTTCTGATAGGTCCTTGTTAAACATTTCTTGCATCTTCTCAATTCTTGTCTCTAGTATATTTATCTGTAACTCCATTTTTTTTTCAAGATTTTGGATCATCTTTACTATTATTATTCTGAATTATTTTTCAGGTAGACTCCCTATCTCTTCCTTTTTCACTTGGTTTGGTGGGATTTTATCATGTTTCTTCACCTGCTGAATATTGCTCTGCCTTTTCATTTTGTTTAGATTGATGTGTTGGGGTGCCCTTTCTGCAGGCTTGAAGGTTGTGTTTCCTCTTACTTGTGGAATCTGCTCCCTGTGAGTGGGGTTTGACCAGTGGCTTGTCAAGGTTTCCTGGTTAGGGGAACTTGTGTTGGTGTTCCGGTGGGTGGAGCTGGATCTCTTCTCTCTGGAGTACAATGAAGAGTCCAGTAGTGAGTTATGTAGTATTTATGGGCTTGGTATGGCTTTGGGCAGCACATCTTTTAAAGTTCAGGGATGTTTCCTGTTTTTCTGGAGAATTAGCATGGTGTGTCTTGCACTGGAACTTGTTGGCTCTTGGGTGGAACTTGGTGTCAGTCTAGGTACAGAGACTTTTGGGTGGGCTCTTGTCTGTTAGTGTTCCCTGGAGTCAGGTGTTCTCTGATGTTCTGGAGTTGAGCCTCCTGCCTCTGGATTTTGGTCCTCTTCTTACAGTATGCCCAAGACTTCTCTATCCATACAGCACAGAAGATAAAGCCCCTAGTTTAATGTGGAAACAGCTCTTCACAACCAGGAACACCCAGAGAGATTCACAGAGTTAGACAGTGAATAGAAGAGGGATGAGGAAGATAGGGGTGACCAGGAGGACAAAATGGAGAGTTAAAAAGGGAGAAAGCAATCAAGCCAGTGATCAAATCCCTGAGTGCTCTCCACAGCCAGGAACACCCAGAGAGATTCATAGAGTTATGTAGAGAAGAGGGAGGAAGGAGATAGAGGTGAAACAGGAGAAAAGGGAAAATCAAAGGGGAGAGAGCAATCAAGCTCTCTCCTTTCCTATGTGAAAATGGATACTAAAGCTTAGATTCTTAAATGTACAAAATTGATAGCCAATATGAAAAAGTAAAGATTAAAAACTTAAAATAGAGGTTAGATTCTCAAAAGTATCATATAAAGATACAACAAAATTGATCACAAAAATTAAAACTATATATTTATGGAAATTGTTTTAAAAAATAAGATTTTTCAAAGAAAGGTAATAGTAGGCTATCAAAATGAAAGTTAAAGACATAATAAATAAAATTTTTAAAAAGTGGTAATAGGAAAAATATATATATGGATTTCTCTGCAGCTGTTGTGGGTAGTGTCGGGTCAATTCAGTGTCAGATAGTGCTTGTTCTGGCTTGTACTTATTCTCAAGACTTATAGTTGCCCCTCAAGAAATGCATAGTCTCGGCGTTAACTGCATGGTTTAAATCTGTTGCACCTGTCACTTCAGGGGCAGTTCTCCCTTCTTTGCTTACTTCAGCTTCCTCTGTTCGCAGGTCTCTTCAGTGTCTAATTTCCACCCTGACATGAGGGGGTAAGATAGCCACTTCCTTAGGCTCACTTGTTCAGTTGTGCTGTGGAGAGGGAGGGATGCTACAAACAAATACCGTTGGCATGTGTGGGGAGTGCCTTCAGTGGATTGGTTTGCCACGGCCCAAGGCAGCATGTATTTCCTGAGTCCACACTGTTCAGGCTCCGGGGTGCTCCACAACAGCACTGTCCCAAGAGAGCCCTGCATTTCATGCCCTTCCCAGGTCTAAGCGGCTCAGGTTCTCTGATGCTTTGCAGGGGCATAGACCCAGATGGGCTGCGTTTTGTGCCCTTCCCTGGTCCAAGCAACTCAGGTGAACGAGTGCTTCGCGAGCACGCTGTCCCAGTTGGGCCGGGCGTCTTCTGCCCCTCCCTAGTTCTGGCTGCTTGGTTTCTCAGATGCACTGCGAGGGCACAGTCCCAGGTGTGCAGTATGTCTCCTATGGGGAGCAGATCTCAGGCTGTGACACTCCTGGTGGGTGTGAACCATCCAGGATCCCGGGAAGACATGGTTAGCAACTGGCAACCTGGTCAGTTTGATGAAAGATGTGGTCTCTGCGGCCAAGATTGCAACAGCCCCTTGCCTTCCGGCTCTGGCTGTTGCACACCTGCTTCTGCCTCTGGGGAGGGAGGGGTCTAAATGGGAGCAAACTTGCTCTCCTTTGTTTTTGGCTGAGGCACAACCCTTTGTTCTGTGAGCGCACAGGGAGTCTCCATGCAGCCTTAGACCCTTTCTCAGGTTAGATATTTTGTTGTTGTTGTTTGGGGGGGGCTGGTCTCTGGCAATCCCACAGTTTGGGTTGCTATGTCATGTTAGCCCCCTCACATTGTCTTCAGTACATTCAAGCCCAGTCCTTAGCCTACAGACTGTATGTGTATGTATGTGTGTATACTTCTTTTTTTTCCCAGTTATGTTGTCCTCTGAGATTTCAAAGCTCCCCACTGATGTGCCTGTTAGAGGGTTTCCTATTGTATGAAAACTTTTCCTCCTTCAAGACTTCCTCCCCAGGATGGGTCTCCATCCCTAAATCCTTTGCTTCTGTTTTCATCTTTTATATTTTTTCTACCTCCTTTCGAAGAGATTGGGCTGCCTCTGGGTGACTGGTGTCCTCCGCCAGTGTCCAGAACTTGTTTTGTGAAGGTTGTTCCACATTCAGATGATCTTTTGATTAATTTGTAGGGGAGAAAGTGGCCTCCCCTTCCTATTCCTCCACTATCTTGGGACTGTCCTGGGATTTTTTTCTGTATTAAGTACTATAGTCTTACATGATCTGAGGTTGGTTGAACCCATGGATTCAGAACTGCAGACAGAATGACATATATAGAGGGCAAACTCTAAGCATATGCAAAATTTAAACTCTGCATTGTTGAAGGGCCTTCTGCATTTATAAAACTATCAGTGTGGGTGGGGATAAACATGTTGTTCAGTCGCTGATTCATAAATATAAGATTTCCTTTTTTGTTTAGTAAGTTTGTTTTGAAAGTGCTAAAGAAGTAGTTTTATCTGTTTAAGAACAAAGAGTTCTATTTAGGGAAATTCACTGGAGAAGAGTCAGAAACCATATGCTAGATGAGGACCCTGGATAATGAAGAGGGAGTTCAGGCCACGAGTCTTAAGAAAGATTGAGTAAAAGTTGCCTTTCTTCTTTCTGCTAGAGAACTTGGCAGCCCAAAAGATCTCTTCAGATAGGTGACTTGGCAATTTACTTTTGGATAAAACAATTCCAGAGAAGTCATATGTAGTTTTGGCATAGATTATTTAAGGACTTTATCTCAGCAATACTAAATTTTTCAGGGCAAAGAAGTGGAACCTAGCAGAACTAGAGCTACTTTATAGTTTCAGAATCATAAATGGAGTGGGGGTGAATGTGACAACTCTATTACATATACTATTAGTAGAAATTATTTCAAGGCTTATAATTTTAGTTTGTTTGACTTCAGTGTAGTTTACCTTTGCTCCATAGACTATTATCTGAAGTCTGTCACTCTGGAAAGTAGTTCTTTTCCCTGTAGAACAGTGTTTACCTCACTACCAGGTGGTTTCTTTGATCTTGGAAGGTTCCCAGTGATTTTTATGTGCTAAACCCCATTGTAAGTTCTAGTCCTTATGTTTTCCATCAAAGAGCAGCTTTGATACAATTTCCCACTACTTTATTTTTCAGTTCTTTTGGAAATCACCTTGGAAAAATCAAGGCTTTTTCCTTCTATCCCAGACTTTATAAGGCTGAGTCTTTAGACCATGTCTTCTCTCTGTGTTACCTCACTGCAGTCTTTTTTTTAATATATTTTGCTATTGAAATATCATTGATTTAAAGACTGCTTTAAAAAAATTGAATATAGTTGATTTACAACACTTTATTACTTTCTGCTGTATTGCAAAGTGTATCAATTCTACATAGGATGACCCTCCCATTGATAGTCCAGAATTCTTCCTAAATTTGAGATGTCTATATTTAGTTTCCTCTATAAATTTGTATATTCAATTTGCCTCACTGCTTGGATGTATAATAGGCATCTCAACATTAGTGCTTTAGTCTCTAGTTCATGTCCAACACTTGGGACCCCATGGACTGTATGTAGCCTGCCAGGCTTCTCTGTAGTATTCTCTGGGCAAGAATACTAGAGTGGGTTGCCATTTCCTTCTCCAGGGGTTCTTTCTGAACCAGGAATTGAACCAGGTTTCCTGCATTGGAGGCAGATTCTTTACTGACTGAGCTATGAGAGAACATTAAAATGTCCAAAATCAAACTCATAATCTTTCTTCCAGGTTTGCATGTCCTGGCTTTCCTTGCCCATCTCTATAATGCTGGCTTCACCATTTCTGTTGTGAGTTCCACAGGCCAAAAATCTTGGAGTCATTATTGATGCCTCTTTGTCTTATACCCCATTTTCAGTGTGTCAGCAAAATGTTATGGCACTATATTGAAAAATGTTTAGAATCTGATAGCTTCCCCTACCTCCATTACTATAACTTTGGACTAAGTGCCACTATTTCTCTGCATTTTTGCAGTAATGCATGCATGTCAAGTCACTTCAGTTGTGTCCAACTCTTTGGAACCCTATGGACGTTAGCCCACCAGGCTCTTCTGTCCATGGGGATTCTCCAGGTAGGAAGAATACTGGAATGGATTGCCACTGAAGAGTTAAACAGAAGAGAATGGAATCTGATTTGGGATTACTAGATAGGTATGGCAGGTAGGCCAATGTTGGAAGCTCAGGATAAACTAGAAGTTTATTTGCTTAAACTCTTCAGCACTTTCCAACATTTCTTAGAGTAAGGGCTCTCATAGTTTACAGAGCTTGACAAGATCTTGGTTATATGTCCATTGTGACCAAAACTTCGGCTTCCTGTCCACTATCTATCTGTTTGTTTTACAGCAGTGACATTTCTGCTGTAAATATCCAGGGACAAGTCAAGGATCCAACCCAGTTCCCTAGTAACATGTCTAGAATATCATACTATGAATACTGCATGGAAACCTACTCCTTCATGTATTTCCAAGCTTTCTGGCAATACTACCTTATCAGTGAAAGCTGAAGACATTACTAAAATAGTATCTGCACCATCAGTACTCCTTGTCCCTTCCCTGCTTATTTTCCCTTGACGCTTTTCATCATCTGACTCCCTAAAACTTTTGCTTATTTGTTGATTTTCTGTCTCTTTCCACTACTCCATTCTATAAGGGCTATATAGTGTCAGGTAGAACAGTGCCCAACACATGGTAGATACCCAATACATACTTTTTGAAATAATGAGTCAAATAATTAATTAAGATACAATAGTATTATCATATCTAATGACCCAGAGGGATGGTATGTGGAGGGAGGTGGGAGGGGGGTTCAGAATGGGGAACACGTGTACACCCGTGGTGGATTATGTTGATGAATGGCAAAACCAATACAATATTGTAAAGTAATTAGCCTCCAATTAAAATAAATAAATTTAAATAAAAAAAAGAAAAAAATAAAATAAAAGGACTCAGTTCAGTTCAGTCACTCAGTCGTGTCCGACTCTGCGACTCCATGAATTGCAGCACGCCAGGCCTCCCTGTCCATCTCCCGGAGTTCACTCAAACTCACATCCATCGAGTCAGTGATGCCATCCAGCCACCTCATCCTCTGTCGTCCCCTTTTCCTCCCACCTCCAATCCCTCCCAGCATCAGAGTCTTTTCTGATGAGTCAACTCTTCACATGAGGTGGCCAAAGTACTGGAGCTTCAGCTTTAGCGTCATTCCTTCCAAAGAACACCCAGGGCTGATCTCCTTTAGAATGGACTGGTTGGATCTCCTTGCAGTCCAAGGGACTCTCAAGAGTCTTCTCCAACACCACAGGTCAAAAGCATCAATTCTTTGGTGCTCAGCTTTCTTCACAGTCAAACTCTTGCATCCATACATGACCACAGGAAAAACCATAGCCTTGACTAGATGGACCTTTGTTGGCAAAGTAATGTCTCTGCTTTTCAATATGCTATATAGATTGGTCACAACTTTTCTTCCAAGGAGTAAGCGTCCTTTAATTTCATGGCTGCAATTACCATCTACAGTGATTTTGGAGCACCAAAAAATAAAGTCTGACAATGTTTCCACTGTTTCCCCATCTATTTCCCATGAAGTGATGGGACCCGATGCCATGATCTTCGTTTTCTGAATGTTGAGCTTTAAGCCAACATTTTCACTTTCCTCTTTCACCTTCATCAAGAGGCTTTTTAGTTCCTGTTCACTTTCTGCCATAAGGGTGGTGTCATCTGCATATCTGAGTTTACTGATATTTCTCCCGGCAATCTTGATTCCAGCTTGTGCTTTATCCATCCCAGCATTTCTCATGATGTACTCTGCATATAAGTGAAATAAGCAGGGTGACAATATAGGAAAGCTAAAACACAGATTCTTTTTATTTCTTTGAAAATCACCATTATGTGCTTCTTTTTAAGTAAAATCTTTTTTTCGCACACAAAAACTTAATCTTAAGTATGCATGTACGTATGTCAGAGAAGTTGGAACAGAGTGTGTGGTATCAGTACAGTGAATCACACTGAAGAGCTGGACTGGTAAGTGGATTACATATCCAGAGCATGTACCTAACCTTGGAAGAGGGAAAGTTGTATGTATAAGTGGTGAAGAAATCGTCCTCAGTTACTAGGTTGTTAGCCTAGGTAGAGCCAGGAGGCCTGAGGCCTATTCCTCATGAAATAAACAAGCAACAAATAAAAGTAGAGGATATTACACAAGTAAAACAAAATTAATTTAGAGAAAGTAATGTGATATGTATAATGTACATAGAACAGAAAACTAAAGATATAAAAACATTAAAATTCTGTGAGTTGTTCAGGAACCTAGATCAACATCGAAAGCAGCATCAGCAGGTAATGTCAACCCCTTAGGGAACTTGATGGAACCAGGCCATGTTCTTAAATTGGAATGGCTGATTAGCGGTAAAATCACAGAGAATTTTTAAGCCTTGGTGATGTTATAATGTATTAAACACTGTTTATCAGGTAATTGTATAGGAAATAAGCAGGACAGAAGGAAAGTAGCAGATGAGAGTGATAAACTTGGTAACTGAAATATTAAATAGACGCAACTGGCAACTTTAAAAAAACTAGCAAATCTAGAACCAAGAAAAGTGAGTAATATTAATCCAAATTGCACTTAAACTTAGAATTAATTGGAATGATACATTATCTAAAAAAAATGTATTTAGGTTGCTTTTAGAGTATATTTTAGTCATCCATTCTTAATTATTTCTTTGTAACTGTCAGATAATTTAAAATACATTAGAAATACATACTGTGTATCATGGAACACTTTTATCTTCTTGTTACTAATTTTATTTGTTTAAAAAATGAATGGTTCCTAATAGTCAATCATTTCAGTTGTAATAGTATGTGGTTTTTTTTAAATGTATATAAAAAATCCTAGACATCTGAAATATGTATTTTGGTGTAGGGAAGAAAATCCATTTCACATATATGTTTTTAATGCCAAAAATGTGCCAGTATTGAAAGTAAATTTATAAGATGAAGTGGTTTGACATTAATTATATGGATACATGTATATAATATGCTTTATAAATATATATATATATTTTCTGTGTGTATATATCAATATATATATATTAT
>SJYR01000798.1:379587-390470 GCA_006410655.1 Kobus ellipsiprymnus
TAACATTAATACGCTACACATAAAAGTAAAATATAACTAGCTTTACCTAATTTTGGGGGCTTCCCTGGTGGCTCAGACGGTAAAGCATTTGCCTACAATGCAGGAGACGTGAGTTCAATCCCGGGTTGGGAAGATCCCTTGGAGAAGGAAATGGCAACCCACTCTAGTATTCTTGCTTGGAAAATCCCATGGTCAGAGGAGTCTGATAGGTTATAGTCCATGGGGTTACAAAGAGTTGGGCACGACTAAGTGACTTCACTTTCACTTTACTTAATTTCTATAGTTATTTCTAAAAAGTTGATGTAATTTTACAGTTGCATTTGCACCACTCCTGTGGTTCAGGATTTAATATAATCTTTTTGCCCAAAGCTGTGATCAAAGGGCTATATAGAATTTACTCTGTAATTTTTTCATTTGATTTAAAGATTCACATCACAATAATTTAAATAACTCACACATTTACCTCAGGTTGAGTGTTTCTTTCTTTGGGTTTTATCTTCATGTTGCCACATTCTCCTTGAGACAGTAAATATTTTCACAGCCAGATAGAATTTGTAAGTGGTGGTATTTTTTTCTTTATATGTCCATAGTTATGTGTGTCCTTTAGTGTTGAGGTGTGAATTTTGATAGTATTCTGATCCTTAAAAAATTGGAAGTTGACCAATATTCTTACTCAGTTTAGTAATATTTGGTTACTATATTCAAAAAATTATAATATCTTCTTGAACCTTATCTTTCATTAAAGGTGCCCTTACCTTTAAGTAGTAATAAAATCTTTTGATTAGTAAATACTTATCCTTTGAAGTGCAGGTACATTGCTTTTATTCCATTTTAATTTTTCAATATTTCATACTATTATCTTGAAAATATAGCCTTTGTTATAACAAAGTATATGTAAAGTGGCAAATACAAGTTAATTCCACTTTCATTATTTTGTCACAAAACTACTTGATAATGAAGTGGATTGAAGCACCATTGAATTCTGTACCTCACAGTTATGCTCTACAGGAACCCTTTGGTCATTAAAATAATAGTTCCCTTTAAAGATTCCTTTGGGGATTCACTGGCAGCGTGGCTTCAAACACAGACATTTTTCAGTGACAGTTCACTAATAAATTATGGATACAAATGCAGCTACTGAAACCAAGTAACATCTTACTGGAGCACCACAGGGCTGTGACAGGGTGATTCCTGTGTCACAGCATTATAGGATTTTGTCTTGCACTGTGTCTGGATCCATTCCTTACTCTGGATGTCATCCAACAGTTGGGGTTCTGAAACAGAGGGAATGAGAATTCAGACATAACGTTTACCTTTTTATAAATTTCAATATTTAAAGTAAGAGGGCTGCATTACTTAATCATCAAATCATGTATTTGCCAAAAGAGGTGTCACAGCTTGCCTCAGTAATAATAGTAACATATTACAACAGAAAGTGGTGACATATATTCTAAAGTGTAATTTCTGGGATTGAGTTTAACATTGGGTCAGATGGTAAAATCTCTGCCTGCAGTGCAAGAGAACTGGGTTTGAGCCCTGGGTCTGATCAAACACTTCTCCTGGGTTTGATTCCCTTGAGAAGGAAATAGCAACTTACTCTAGTATTCTTGCCTAGAGAGTCCCCTGGACAGAGGAGCCTGGCAGGTCCAGGGGGTTGCAAAGAGTTGGATACAACTGAGCAACTTACACTTATCTATTAAAATTAACCATAGCATTCAAAGTACACTATTCAGTTCAATGCAGTTAGGTTACTCAGTCATGTTCGACTCTTAGCGACCCCATGAAACACAGCACGCCAAGACTCCCTGTCCATCACCAACTCCCAGAGTCCACCCAAACCCATGTACATTGAGTCGGTGATGCCATCCAACCATCTCATCCTCTGTCGTCCCCTTTTCCTCCTGCCCTCAATCTTTCCCAGCATCAGGGTCTATTCCAATGAGTCAGCTCTGCGCATCTGGTGGCCAAAGTATTGGAGTTTCATCTTCAACATCAGTCCTTCCCATGAACACCCAGGACTGATCTCCTTAAGAATGGACTGGTTGGACCTTCTTGCAGTCCAAGGGAGTCTCAAGAGCCCTCTTGAACACCAGATTTCAAAAGCATCAATTCTTTGGTGCTCAGCTTTCTTTACAACCAACTCTCACATCCATACATGACCATTGGAAAAACCATAGCCTTGACTAGACGGACCTTTGTTGGCAAAGTAATGTCTCCGCTTTTTATTATGCTGTCTAGATTGGTCATAACTTTCCTTCCAAGGAGTCTTTTATTTTCATGGGTGCAGTCACCATCTGCATTGATTTTGGAGCCCAGAAAAATAAAATCAGCAACTGTTTCCACTGTTTTCCTATGTATCTGCCATGAGGTGATGGGACCAGATGCCATGATCTTAGTTTTCTGAATGTTGAGCTTTAAGCCAACTTTTTCACTCTCCACTTTCACTTTCGTCAAGAGGCTTTTTAGTGCTTTTTCACTTTCTGCCATAAGGATGGTGTCATCTGTATATCTGAGGTTATTGAGATTTCTCCTGGCAATCTTGATTCCAGCTTGTGTTTCTTCCAGCCCAGCATTTCTCATGATGTACTCTGCATATAAGTTAAATAAGCAGGGTGACAATATACAGCCTTGACATACTCCTTTTCCTATTTGAAACCAGTCTGTTGTTCCATGTCCAGTTCTAACTGTTTGTTCCTGACCTGCATACAGGTTTCTCAAGAAGCAGGTCAGGTGGTCTGGTATTCCCATCTCTTTCAGAATTTTCCACAGTTGATTGTGATCGACACAGTCAAAGGCTTTGACATAGTCAATAAAGCAAAAATAGATGTTTTTCTGGAACTCTCTCTCTTTAATTTTTTTTTTTTGATGATCCAGCAGATGTTGGCAATTTGATCTCTGGTTCCTCTGCCTTTTCTAAAACCAGCTTGAACATCTGGAAGTTCACGATTCATGTATTACTGAAGCCTGGCTTGGAGAATTTTAAGAATTACTTTGCTAGGGTGTGAGAGGAGTCCAATTGTGTGGTAGTTGCCTTTCTTTGGGATTGGATTGAAAACTGACCTTTTCCAGTCCTGTGGCCACTCCTGAGTTTTCCATATTTGCTGGCATATTGAGTGCAGCACTTTCACAGCATCATCTTTCAGGATTTGAAATAGCTCAGCTGGAATTCTATCACCTCCACTAGCTTTGTTTGTAGTGATGCTTCCTAAGGCCCACTTGACTTCACATTCCAGGATGTCTGGCTCTTGGTGAGTGATCACACCATTGTGATTATCTGGGTTGTGAAGATCTTTTTTGTATAGTTCTTCTGTGTATTCTTGCCACCTCTTCTTAATATCTTCTGTTTCTGCTAGGTCCCTACCATTTCTGTCTTTTATTGGACCCATCTTTTCATGAAATGTTCCCTTGTTATCTCTAATTTTCTTGAAGATATCTCTAGTCATTTTCACTATATTGTTTTTCTCCATTTCCTTGCATTGATTGCTGAGGAAGGCTTTCTTATCTCTCCTTGCTGTTCTTTGGAATTCTGCGTTCAAATGGTTATATCTTTCCTTTTCTCCTTTGCTTTTCGCTTCCCATCTTTTCACAGCTATTTGTAACGCCTCCCCAGACAGCCATTTTGCTTTTTTGCACTTCTTTTTCTTAGGGATGGTATTGATTCCTATCTCCTGTACAGTGTCATGAACCTCCATCCGTAGTTCATTAGGCACTCTATCAGATCAAGTCCCTTAAATCTATTTCTCACTTCCACTGTATAGTCATAAGGAATTTGATTTAGGTCATACCTGAATGCTCTAGTGGTTTTCTCCACTTTCTTCAATTTCATTCTTAATTTGGCAATAAGGAGTTCATGATTGAGCCACAGTCAACTCCTGGTCTTGTTTTTGCTGACCCAAGATGGACGGGTCATGGTGGACAGGTCTGACACAATGTGATCCACTGGAGAAGGGAATGGCAAACCACTTCAGTATTCTTGCCCTGAGAATCCCATGAACAGTATGTAAAGGCAAAAAGATAGGACACTGAAACATGAACTCCCCAGATCAGTAGGTGCCCAATATGCTACTAGAGATCAGTGAAGAAATAACTCCAGAAAGAATGAAGGGACGGAGCTAAAGGAAAAACAACACCCAGTTGTGAATGGGACTGATGAGAGAAGCAAGGTTTGATGCTGTAAAGAGCAATATTGTATAGGAACTTGGAATGTTAGGTCCATGAATCAAGGCAAATTGGAAGTGGTCAAACAGGAGATGGCAAGAGTGAATATCGACATTCTAGGAATCAGTGAACTGAGATGGTCTGGAATGGGTGAATTCAACTCAGATGACCATTATATGTACTACTGTTGGCAGGAATCCCTTAGAAGAAATGGAGTAGCCATCATCAGTTCAGTTCAGTTCAGTCACTCAGTCATGTCCGACTCTTTGCGACCCCATGAATCGCAGCACGCCAGGCTTCCCTGTCCATCACCATCTCCTGGAGTTCACCCAGACTCACGTCCACTGAGTCCATGATGCCATCCAGCCATCTCATCCTGGGTCGTCCCCTTCTCCTCCTGCCCCCAATCTCTCTCAGCGTCAGAGTCTTTTCCCATGAGTCAACTGTTTGCATGAGATGTCCGAAGTACTGGAGCTTCAGCTTTAGCATCATTCCTTCCAAAGAAATCCCGGGGTGGATCTCCTTCAGAATGGACTGGTTGGATCTCCTTGCAGTCCAAGGGACCCTCAAGAGTCTTCTCCAACACCACAGTTCAAATGCATCAATTCTTCGGTGCTCAGCCTTCTTCACAGTCCAACTCTCACATCCATACATGACCACTGGAAAAACCATAGCCTTGACTAGACGGACCTTAGTCAGCAGAGTAATGTCTCTGCTTTTCAATATGCTATCTAGGTTGGTCATAACTTTTCTTCCAAGGAATAAGCATCTTTTAATTTCATGGCTGCAGTCACCATCTGCAGTGATTTTGGAGCCCAAAAAAATAAAGTCTGACAGTGTTTCCGCTGTTTCCCCATTGATTTCCCATGAAGTGAAGTCAACAAAAGAGTCTGAAATGCAGTACTTGGATGCAATCTCAAAAATGACAGAATGATCTCTGTTCGTCTCCAAGGCAAACCATTCAATATCACAGTTATCCAAGTCTATGCCCCAACCAGTAATGCTGAAGAAACTGAAGTTGAACGGTTTTATGAAGACTTACAAGATATTTTAGAACTAACACCCAAAAAAGATGTCCTTTTAATTTTAGGGGACTGGAACGCAAAAGTAGGAAGTCAAGAAACACCTGGAGTAACAGGCTAATTTGGCCTTGGAATGCGGAATGAAGCAGGGCAAAGACTAATAGAGTTTTGTGAAGAAAATGCACTGGTCATAGCAAACACCCTCTTCCAACAGCCATCATAGTCAAAAAAAAAAAAAAAAAAAAAAAAGAGTCCAAAATGCAGCACTTGGATGCAGTCTCAAAAATGACAGAATGATCTCTGTTCATTTCCAAGGCAAGCCATCCAATATCATGGTAGTTCAAGTCTATGCCCCGACCAGTAACATTGGAGAAGCTGAATTTGAATGGGTCTGTGAAGACCTACAAGACCTTTTAGAACTAACACCCAGAAAAGATGTCCTTTTCATCAGAAGGGACTGGAATGCAAAAGTAGGAAGTCAAGAAACACCTGGAGTAACAGGCAAATTTGGCTTTGTAGTACGGAATGAAGTAGGGCAAAGGCTTATAGAGTTCTGCCACAAGAACACATTGGTCATAGCAAACACCTCTTCCAACAACACAAGAGAAGACTCTACACATGGACATCACCTGATGGTCAACACTGAAATCAGATTGATTATATTCTTTGCAGCCCAAATGGAGAAGCTCTATACAGTTAGCAACAAAAAGTACACTATTTGTGAAGATATATATATATATATATATATATATATATATATTACATGATAGTAGGAAGTATTAACTTCAACTATCCTATAGTAGTTTACCACTAGATTTGGGATCAAGTCTTTCTTATTTATACATATATGCAATTATCTGTAACTGTCTATAATATAGTAGATACTCAATGTTTTATTGAGTTCATGACTGCTTAGACTCCTACTTAACCAATGTCCTTATGGAGTTAGGATTATTAAGATTAGTTTCTATATTCAAAACTTTGTAATTTTCCATAATATCTACCTGAACCTAATCTTTCTCTAACAATGTTCTTAGATCCTTGGATGCAATACAAGAGATTTTTTTTTTTCCAAGACAGAGATTTTTGCATCAACTTCTCTCATCTTTCTGGTTGTGTGGTAGTGGTGAAATTCCCTTTGACATTTTCAGTGAAAGATAAATTTGGAAAGACTACTTTAATTCATTTAATTTATTTAATTCAGAAGTAGGAAGATAGAAGTTGTTCCTCTAAAGTGATAGTCCTCTGAAGTTCTTCTGACCAAGATGATGATAACTATCATTGTTTTTAAGCTGGTGATTTTTTAAGTCAGTATGTTACTCAAACCCCTGGTACATTCATTACCATTAGTCATCTGCCCCTGTCTCCTTAAAATTATCTTCCATCTTAGCTTTCATGGTAGTAGTTTTCCTGGTCTTGCTCTTATGTCTGAGTATTCCTTTCTGTCTTCCTTGCTAAGTTATCTTCTTTTAACTCTAAAGTGTTGTTATTCTCCAAAGTTCCTTCCTCAGTTCTCTTATTTTCCTGTGATATCGTACTGGCTGAGATAATTCCATTCCTCTTTTATTTCAGCTGGCTCTGAAACTGGCTACATGCATGCTCAGTCCTGTCCAAGGCTTTGTGACCCTATGGTCTGCAGCCTTCCAGGCCCCTTAAGCCCATGGGATTTTCCAGGCAAGAATACTGGAATGGGTTTGCTATTTCCTTCTCCAGGGGATCTTCCTGACCCAGAGATCAAACCTGCATCTCCAGAGTCTCCTGCATTGGGGACAGATTCTTTACCACTGAGCCACTGGGGAAGCATCCCTGAAACTGGCTATTCCAACACAAATAAATTCCAAATCCATATATCTAGTTTTCTACTGGATATTAATTTTTTCATTTTACATGAAATCCCTTGTCTAAAATTGAACTCAAGATCTTCACCTTAAAATTTATTTCTGTTTTCAAATGGCTTAGCCACTCACTGTGTTATCCAAGTCGGTCCAAAAAATATCATTTTCTTCCTTACTCATGTGCTTAATAGATGAACACTTATCAGTTTTACTTAATATTCTTTAATCTACTTTGTACTCAATCTCATTGCCTTCACTATTACTTTCTTGTCTTATACAGTGCTCTGTTTTCCTAACATCCATTGTTTTGAACTTCTAATTTATGCTCTCTTTAAGTGCAGGAAAGTGTCTATACAGTAAAACTGATACTTGTCACTCTCTACCTAGAATTCAAGGTAAAATTCAAAGTATTCATTTTGGGTCCAGGATTTGTTTTTCTTTGGTTTGTCTATTCTTTGTATCCTGTCCACATACCCACTGCACATTACACTATGGCTATACTTAATTACTGAAGTGCTTGAATACTCATGTTTTGTTATAAATCTGTGAATCCATTCTTGCTACTCCTTCACATGGAAGAAACCCTGTTTCTACTATTTAATCTGGCAAACTTCTTGTTCTTTTTGAAAATGGACTTCTTCATAGTGAACTCTAATTCTGCTGGCCGTCTTCATCCAAGCAACCATATTCTTCATACCCATATAGAGCCTTATCTCTCTTATTACACCACTTTATATAATAGCATTTTAAAATATATTTGCCTCTAACTCACATCTGACATTTAAAATATTCATATTTAATAATAAATGTAATGAAATCTTGCTTAATGAGTTATTTATGCTGTATAATTTCACTGTTATCTGGAGGATCAAATATGGTATTTTAGAATAGTATACTGCCAAAGTGTTGTTCTACTTGGAAACAGCAACATAGAATTGTTGTTGTGAGATAATGGAAGATACAGTAGTTGTTTTGAGAAAAAGGCTCCAGCTCTACTAGAAGTCTAAAGAAATATTTAACAATAGAAGTAGCTAGGAGAAATAATATTTAGCACTCTAAATTAAAACCTGATGTTTTTGGAAACACACAGATAAAAACACTTTTTTTTTTTGACAGTATGTGTGTGGTGTTTAAATAAACCCAAATTCAGTTTGAATAAATCAATCCCAGATAAAGAAACTCTGAAAGGAGATTAGGAAGAATTAGATATTTGAGTATATATAGCTAAGGAGATAAATAAGCAGAAGAAAAAAAGTACTGTAAAAAGATAAAACAAGTTGCTTCAATCCTATTTTTTGGGAGAACACAACAAAAAGCAACCAAAAAAAAGTTAAGAAAGAAAATATCAATAAAATAGGAAAAATGAGTTCCTTTTCGAATGGTGTGGTTAGCAAGACTTGCATGAAAAGTCTGATTGGTACATTAATAGCTTAAATATTTTTTTGATTCATTCACTTAAGAATGTTTTGAGTTCTTATCTTGAAAAATGATTGCTAAACATACCTAAAATAAAACAGTAGAATGGTAAGCTTAAAAGTAATTCTGATAGGATATCTGGATGAGAGTTAAGAAAATGATCACTAAAATAGACTAATTTCTTTAAAAAATAAAATTAATTGGTCTTTTGAACTCAGAGGTACTGGACAAATTTTCAGAAGTTGATTGCCTGTACAGTGAAATCCTGAAAAATAATATCTTTTCTTGTGACCTTAATTAAGATCCTTGTGAAAGCACTGAACTTTTCTTCTTACCTTTTGTCTATTAGAATACATTTGTAAAGAAATAAATGCACTAAAACTGAACTGAAAATTTTCAGTGACTAAACAGTAAGAGCTAATGAATCAAGTTTTATTCTTTGTTGGAAATAGAAGTATTTATTTTTGTTTTTGATAAAGAAGTAGGGGAAATTAAATACAGAGAAGTATAATGATTTAAAAGTAATCCCTTAGTACATAGGTTTATTAATATATCAGAAGATAGTATTTTTTTTAAATGCCGAACAATGTCACATATTATTTAAAAGCAGAAATAGGAACCAATTTAGAATTTGTGATTATACGAAAATAAAATCTAACTTGCAATTGAATTCCTACAAACATGTCATATGAGGTGAAAATGATTGTTGATTCTACATTTTGGTTGCTTTCCATGCGAACCATATACAGAGGAAATGGTCCATCATTCATAGTCCTAGAAACACAATAAAGATAAATTTTTTCTACCTTGAATTATCTTTTACATCAGAACACTCACAGCCTTATGTAATTTTTATTTTTTTAATATAAATTTATTTATTTTAATTGGAGGTTAATTACTTTACAATATTGTATTGGTTTTGCCATACATCAACATGTATCCACCACAGGTATACACGTACATGTTCCCCATCCTGAACCCTGCTCCTCCTCCCTCCCCGTACCATCCCTCTGAGTCGTCCCAGTGCACCAGCCCCAAGCATCCAGTATCATGCATTGAACTTGGACTGGTGACTCACTTCATATATGATATTATACATGTTTCAATGCCATTCTCCCAAATCATCTCACCCTCTTCCTCTCCCTCAGAGTCCAAAAGACTGTTCTATACATCTGTGTCTCTTTTGCTGTCTCGCATACTGGGTTATTGTTACCATCTTTCTAAATTCCATATATATGCGTTAGTATACTGTATTGGTGTTTTTCTTTCTGGCTTACTTCACTCTGTATAATAGGTTCCAGTTTCATCCACCTCAAAGTTTTTAATCTCAGGATTTTTTTTTTTTTTTTTTTTTGAGCATGAATACTTTCTTTATCAGGAATTTGTAACTGTATTTTTAAAATATTCATTATATTTTTCAGTTTCCAGTGTTCCTTAATGCAAAATTAAACTTTAGTTTTACAAAATCTTTGCTTCACAGCCAGTTGAATGAATGTACACATCATTCATGACTCGATGGACATGAGACTGAGCAAGCGCTGGGAGATGGTGAAGGACAGGGAAGCCTGGCATGCTGCAGTCCATGCTGTAACAGAGTAGGACACGACTAAGCAGCTGAACGACAATGAACACCATTCAGTTATATAGGAGCTGATTTTCTTTCAATGTAGAGATCTTTCATTTTCCAGATCAATAATAGTTTATTGCATAGGTATACCACAGTATATTTGCTAAGTTGCTTCAGTTGTGTCCAACGGTTTGGACCATAGCTCACCAGACTCCTCTGTTCATGGGATTCTCCAGGTAAGAACACTTTAGTGGATGGCCATTTCCTTCTCTAAAAGAATATTTAATGAGTTCTGTGATGAACAGAGAGTAGTTGTGTTGACTCAGTCTTACTGTAAATGATGCTAGAATGCATAATCATGTATATGTGTTATTTCGTATTTTGGCAGTATAACTTTCTTAGGGATCTCTGGGAATTTTTTACTGATTCAAAGGTGAATGCATGTATACTTTTGTTAGACACAGTCAAGTTCTCTCCATTTTTTAGTCTCACCATCTGCTGAGAATGCCTCTTTCCTTACATTCTTGCCAATAGACTCTATTGTCAAACAGTTTATGTTTTGTCATTCTGATAGGTGAAGAATGTTATCTCAACATATGTAAACAGAGAATTTCTCTTAGAGTAAGGTTAAGCAACTTTTATGTGTATAGACTCACCTTTCAATTATTTGAAACATGATTTTTCATGCTTATTTTGTACCTTATTATATTACAGTGCCACAGTATATTTAATACTTAGTTTGTTTAACTATGAGGTAAACAGTCAAATAATTAAGCCGTTTTTCCTTTAAAGCGTTTCTTTCTTGAGGCTTTCTCATTTCAAGTTAGTTAAAGGAAAATTTTTATAAAATTACAAAAACAGTGTATAAATAGGATAACTATATGT
>SJYR01000798.1:409118-424948 GCA_006410655.1 Kobus ellipsiprymnus
AAAAAAAAAAAAAAAAAAAGTGATATCAAACAGTTTTTTTCAAATAAAATTCATTAAGTCTTTCTGATGAATAAAGGAGGGAAAAGAAGTCAAATATAATTACTAGGTTTCAATTCTGAGGGCTAGGATTTTTTGTGCTCTGATAAGATCATGTAAGATAAAACAGACATAGAGAACACACTTTATGGACGTGGCTTGGGGAGAGGAAGGAGAGGGTGGGGTGTATGCAGAGTAACGTGGAACCATACATTACCATATGTTGAATAGATAGCCAATGCGAATTTGCTGTATGACTCATGGAACTGAAATCAGGGTACTGTTTGGTAACAAGCTAAATAAAGGGTGTAATGGGAGGGAGGTGAGAAGGATGTTCATGTGGGAAGGAACATGGGTAACCCTATGGCTGATTCATGTTGATGTTTGGTAGTAACCAACACAATACTGTAAAACAATTATCCTTCAATTAAAAATAAATAATAACAAGTACAAAAAAAATAACAAAGTGAGCCTTGTAAGCATTTGGTCATTTAGTTTTAGACTAAATTTACTCGAAGCTGAAATTATGATAGAAAATTTGTGGAAAATGGCTTTTGTATCAGTTATTGCTATAGCAACACTATATGACAAACCATGAAAAATCTAAGACCCCTAAAAAAGCAACCAGTTAGTCTTGTACTTGCTTGTGTGGGTCAGCTCTGAATGAGCTGAAGTAGACTGATCTTACCTGTATTTGGTTCCTTGTTAGGATGTGCTCAGGACTGATTCAGATGGCTCTTGTTTCTCTGGGATCAGTAGGCCACTTGGGGCACATTTTTTCATTGATACAGATTAGGGAGAGGGTTGAAAAGGACCCTCCCTTCTGGGCTTCCATTCTTGATGTGTACACAAAGAGGAATCTGAAGCCTTATCTATGGCAGAAACAAGTTTATTAGGAAAGGAACAGAAAGATTGCCTCAAGGGAGAGGTGGGCCAAGCCACGAGAGACACTGGTGCTGAAGTGATGAGGTACAGGAGTTTTTAACACAGTGTTTTATGTATTCAGTTAGGCAGGTACGGACTGGGAGTTTTGATTGACAGTGGCAAGTTACTTAACAATAGTTTTTATTGCACATGTCTTTCCCATAAGACAGTCTGTTATAATCAAATATATATATGCATAGTATATTTATGAACCCTTAAAAGGCTCCAAGCTGCCTAAGGTCACTTGAGTTCACAACTGTGCATCAAGGGCCAGTTGCTAGAGTTGGAGAAGTCTCAGTGGTCATTTTGTATCCACTATGTTCCTAGCGCACATGTGCAGGAGTTGAAGTCTCTGTGGTCATTTTGTAGCTTATCTATTAGCTCTCCTGGGGGTGTTGTGGCTTTGTTAATAAAGAGTCAGACATGACTGAGAGCACATGAACATTGCTGTTATACAGAAAAATCTTTGGGCCTTGTGAAAGTTCAGTTTGCTTTATGTACCACCTTACAGCAAAATATTGACTAACTGGTTTGTCTCTGAGATAGAAAATGTAGTCTAGAAGGTGTCAGTTCAGTTCAATTCAGTTGCACAGTCGTGTCCGACTCTTTGCGACCCCATGAATCGCAGCATGCCAGGCCTCCCTGTCCATCACCATCTCCCGGGGTTCACTCAAACTCATGTCCCTTGAGTCGGTGATGCCATCCAGCCATCTCATCCTCTGTTGTCCCCAATCCTCCTTCCCCCAATCCTCTCTGGCATCAGAGTCTTTTCCACTGAGTCAACTCTTCACATGAGGTGGCCAAAGTACTGGAGTTTCAGCTTTAGCATCATTCCTTCCAAAGAAATCCCAGGACTGATCTCCTTTAGAATACTGGTTGGATCTCCTTGTAGTCCAAGGGACTCTCAAGAGTCTTCTCCAGCACCACAGTTCAAATCATTAATTCTTCAGCACTCAGCTTTCTTCACAGTCCAACTCTCACATCCATACATTACCACTGGAAAAACTGTAGCCTTGACTAGTCGGAACTTTGTTGGCAAAATAACGTCTCTGATTTTCAATATGCTATCTAGGTTGGTCATAACTTTTCTGCCAAGGAGTAAGCGCCTTTTAATTTCATGGCTGCACTCAGCTTTCTTCACAGTCCAACTCTGACATCCATACATTACCACTGGAAAAACCGTAGCCTTGACTAGTTGAAACTTTGTTGGCAAAATAATGTCTCTGATTTTCAATATGCTATCTAGGTTGGTCATAACTTTTCTGCCAAGGAGTAAGTGCCTTTTAATTTCATCTGCAGTGATTTTGGAGCCCAAAAAGATAAAAGTCTGACACTGTTTCCACTGTTGTCCCATCTATTTCCCATGAAGTAATGGGACCAGATGCCATGATCTTGGTTTTCTGAATGTTGAGCTTTAAGCCAACTTTTTCACTCTCCTCTTTCACTTTCATCAAGAGGCTTTTGAGTTCCTCTTCGCTTTCTGCCATAAGGGTGGTGTCATCTGCATATATGAGGTTATTGATGTTTCTCCCGGCAGTCTTGATTCCAGCTTGTGCTTTTTCCAGCTGAGTGTTTCTCATGATGTACTCTGAATATAAGTTAAATAAGCAGGGTGACAATATACAACCTTGACATACTCCTTTTCCTATTTGGAACCAGTCGTTTGTTCCATGTCCAATTCTAACTGTTGCTTCCTGACCTGCATACATGTTTCTTAAGAGGCAGGTCAGGTGGTCTGGCATTCCCATGTCTTTCAGAATTTTCCAGTTTATTGTGATCCACACAGTCAAAGGCTTTGGCATAATCAATAAAGCAGAAATAGATGCTTTCCTGGAACTTTCTTGCTTTTTCTATGATCCAGAGGATGTTGGCTATTTGATGTCTGGTTCCTATGCCTTTTTACAACCAGCTTGAATATCTGGAAGTTCACAGTCCTCGTATTGCTGAAGCCTGGCTTATAGAGATGAGTGCAATTGTGTGGTAGTTTGAGCATTCTTTGTCATTGCCTTTCTTTGGGATTGGAATGAAAACTGACCTTTTCTATCTCTTGGCCACTGATGAGTTTTCCAAATTTGCTGGCATATAGAGTGCAAGACTTTCACAGCAACATTTTTCAGAATTTGAAACATCTCAGCTGGAATTCCATCACTTCCACTAGCTTTGATTGTAGTGATGCTTTCTAAGGCCCACTTGACTTCACATTCCAGGATGTCTGGCTCTAGGTGAGTGATCACACCATCGTGATTATCTTGGTCTTGAAGATCTTTTTTGTACAGTTCTTCTGTGTATTCTTGCCACCTTTTCTTAATATCTTCTGCTTCTGTTAGGTCCATACTATTTCTATCCTTTATCGAGCCCATCTTTGCATGATATATTCCCTTGGTATCTCTAGTTTTCTTGAAGAGATCTCTAGTCTTTCCTATTCTTTTGTTTTCCTCTATTTCTTTGCATTGTTTGCTGAAGAAGGCTTTCTTATCTCTTCTTGCTATTCTTTGGAACTCTGCAATCAGATGCTTATATCTTTCCTTTTCTCCTTTGGTTTTTGCTTCTTTTCTCTTCACAGCTATTTGTAAGGCCTCCCCAGGCAGCCATTTTGTTTTTTTGCATTACTTTTTCATGTGGATGGTCTTGATCCCTGTCTCCTGTACAGTGTCAGGAACCTCAGTCCATAGTTCATCAGGCACTCTATCTATAAGATCTAATCCCTTAAATCTATTTCTCACTTCCACTGTATAATCGTAAGGGGTATGATTTAAGTCATACCTGAATGGTCTAGTAGTTTTCCCTACTTTATTCAATTTCAGTCTGAAATTGGCAATAAGGAGCTCATGATCTGAGCCACAGTCAGCTCCGGACTTGTTTTTGCTGACTGTATAGAGCTTCTCCATCTTTGGATGCAAAGAATATAATCAATCTGATTTCGGTATTGTCCATCTGGTGATGTCCATGTGTAGAGTCTTCTCTTGTGTTCTTGGAAGAGGGTGTTTGCTATGACCAGCGCATTCTCTTGGCAAAAGTCTATTAGCCTTTGTCCTGTTTCATTCCATATTCCAAAGCCAAATTTGCCTGTTACTCCAGGTGTTTCATGGCTTCGTACTTTTGTATTCCAGTCCCATATAATGAAAAGGACGTATTTTTTGGGTGTTAGTTCTAAAAGGTCTCATACGTCTTCCTAGAACTGTTCAACTTCAGCTTCTTCAGCATTGGTTGGGGCATAGACTTGGATTACTCTGATATTGAATAGTTTGCCTTGGAAACGAACAAAGATCATTCTGTCATTTTTGAGATTGCATCCAAGTACTGCATTTTGGACTCTTTTGTTGACCATGATGGCTACTCCATTTCTTCTGAGGGGTTCCTTCCTGCAGTAGTAGATATATTGGTCATCTGAGTTAAATTCACCCATTCCAGTCCATTTTAGTTCGCTGATTCCTAGAATATCGATGTTCACTCTTGCCATCTCCTGTTTGACCACTTCCAATTTGCCTTGATTCATGGACCTGAATGCAAAGAATATAATCAATCTGATTTCGGTATTGTCCATCTGGTGATGTCCATGTGTAGAGTCTTCTCTTGTGTTCTTGGAAGAGGGTGTTTGCTATGACCAGCGCATTCTCTTGGCAAAAGTCTATTAGCCTTTGTCCTGTTTCATTCCATATTCCAAAGCCAAATTTGCCTGTTACTCCAGGTGTTTCATGGCTTCGTACTTTTGTATTCCAGTCCCATATAATGAAAAGGACGTATTTTTTGGGTGTTAGTTCTAAAAGGTCTCATACGTCTTCCTAGAACTGTTCAATTTCAGCTTCTTCAGCATTGGTTGGGGCATAGACTTGGATTACTCTGATATTGAATAGTTTGCCTTGGAAACGAACAAAGATCATTCTGTCATTTTTGAGATTGCATCCAAGTACTGCATTTTGGACTCTTTTGTTGACCATGATGGCTACTCCATTTCTTCTGAGGGGTTCCTTCCTGCAGTAGTAGATATATTGGTCATCTGAGTTAAATTCACCCATTCCAGTCCATTTTAGTTCGCTGATTCCTAGAATATCGATGTTCACTCTTGCCATCTCCTGTTTGACCACTTCCAATTTGCCTTGATTCATGGACCTGAATTCCAGGTTCCTATGCAATATTGCTCTTTATAGCATTGGACCTTGCTTCTATCACCAGTCACATCCACAACTGAGTACTGTTTTTGCTTTGGCTCCAGCCTTTCATTCTTTCTGGAGTTATTTCTCCACTGATCTCCAGTAGCATATTGGGCACCTACTGACCTGGGGATTTCCTCTTTCAGAATCCTATCATTTTGCCTTTTCATAGTGTTCATGGCGTTCTCAAGGCAAGAATACTGAAGTGGCTTGCCATTCCCTTCTCTAGTGGACCACATTCTGTCAGACCTCTCCACCATGACCCACCTGTCCTGGGTGGCCCCACATGGCATTGCTTAGTTTCATTGAGCTAGTCAAGGCTGTGGTCCTAGTGTGATTAGATTGACTAGTTTTCTGTGAGTATGGTTTTAGTGTGTCTGCTCTCTGATGCCCTCTTGCAACACCTACTATCTTACTTGGGTTTCTCTTAACTTGGCCGTGGAGTATCTCTTCATGGCTGCTCCAGCAAAGCGCAGCCACTGTTCCTTACCTCCTTACCTTGGATGAGGGGTATCTCCTCACCACTGCCCCTCCTGACCTTGAACGTGGAGTAGCTCCTCTCAGCCCTCCTGTGCCCGCACAGCCACTACTCCTTGCACGTGGGGTTGTTTCTCTCAGCTGCCGCCCCTGGCCCTGGAAAGTGTAGTCTGCTTTATTTAGGAGATTAATTCCTGAATATATAACACAGATTTCTTAGTCCCATTTTAAATTAGTACCAGATAATCAGTACAATAGAATTTAGCATCTGAAAAACACTAATGATAAACCTTTCTATGAACATGATCTCATTAAAAGACAATATTAACTATCGTTGCAAAGTTTCATGTAACATCTCTTACAACAATGTCTATCTATATTATATGTATACTTTTACTATTATAACCTTAAAATAACATTTCACATTTAGAAACATGTCTTATAAAGATTATATAGTAATTCAAAATAAATCTTTAATTATCTTCTGAATAACTTTTAGTTTAAAAAATTTACTACAATACTATGTCAATACAAATAAACTTCATAACAATTTATAAAATCCATAATAAATATTATGTATATAGATTTACACTCTTTGGGAAAATCTCTGTCATTGCTTATGCAAAGGTGGTTGTTAGTTCTTTTTGATTCTTGAAATATAGAGCATCAAAACTCAAAGATCTCATTAAGCAATATTTATACTAGATTTGTAAAGCAATATTTAAATGTCTGACAATAGTGAGATAGAAAATCTAGTGTAGATGAGAGAAATACTCCAAGTTAATATAGACTGTCATTATCTGCCTGAGATCCCTTTACCTGGATGTAACTAAGAAAAGATTAGAATGTGAAGTCACTCATTCCTGTCTTTTTCCCTTGTAACAGTTAAGAATGTTCATGTTATTGAACCTAATATTGACATACCTCCTCCCTGTAGCAGAACAATTAAACCAATTCTCAAAAGAAATTTAACCTTTCAATGAAATGGGTAATATTCCTTTTTTTTTCTTCTGCTGTTTTGTCAGAAAATCATGACTAGCTTCTGGCCAAGACCAAAGTTATGTCAGCATCATTATGTAATACCTGTTATGGGTGCAGAATTGAAAAGGTTTAAGAGCTAGAACTGAATATATAGCTGAAAAGTTTCTCTATAATGTTAAATGTGCTGCTCAATTCCCTAAAGTAAAGTAAATGGCCTGCAATGAGGTCTGAAGGAGGCTCTGCTGTGGCATGAGTATAGCCGCATGAAAGCTGGCACAGAGGCATTCAGTCCTGAATCAGCTTTTCTTCAAAATATTAAGCCTGCAGTTGCTAGAAGCTTTTATTTCTGAGGCATTTTTAGCTCATCGTGCTGAACAGTTGTACTTTCTCAGCTTGATTGACATTCTGGAAAATATTGATCTGACAGTTTGGTGGATTACATTCTGTTAAGTAAGTGTACATCACATAACACAAATAACACAAAGAATAGCATTTTGTCCTGTGGGTGAGACATGCAAGGCAGCATTTCCCATGACCCTCTTCATTGGATTCATCTTTACGATAGAATAACCTACTTGCTCTCAAGACCCAGAGCCATATTGCTGCCTTCCTGGGACTTCCCTTAACGTCCCAGGATGGACAGAATCTGCTGTTCCTATAATCAAAGTCTTCTTTGTTTTCACTTCTGTTTTGGGATCATAGTCTCCAATTGCTTCCACTGAAAATGTGTATCAGAGAATTAAAAGGTTTCTGAATCCTCAGTTTTCTAAAAATCACTTTATTCTATCTTTTTATTGATTGTTTTTCTGGTTATAGCATTGTGACTTGAAATCATCTTTTGAATTTCAGTTCTGAGTTACTCAGTGCTGTGTGAGGGCAACGTGGCTTCTCTCTTGTTTATAACATATCCTCTGTGAGTTCTCAATATAGTCAAATCTTGTACATACCAATCAGTATAGCTACTTTTGATTTTCCAGAGGTGTATTTTTTTTTAGTAGAAGACTTGAGCCCCTCTCCACTCTGGGTTTCCCATCATTTTTCCCTTTTGTTTTCATTTTATGATGTCTTATTTTATGGAGAGAAAATTACATTTTTCAATTTATCATCTTTACACTGAATTTCATATTGTTACTTGCTAAACTGGTATATTTAAAAACCATTCTTCAGTTTAGTTCAGTTACTCAGTCGTGTCTGACTCTTTGCGACCCCATGAATTGCAGCACACCAGGCCTCCCTGTCCAACACCAACTTCTGGAGTTCACTCAGACTCACGTCCATCGAGTCGGTGATGCCATCCAGCCATCTCATCCTCTGTCGTCCCCTTCTCCTCCTGCCCCCAATCCCTCCCAGCATCAGAGTCTTTTCCAATGAATTAGCTCTTTGCATGAGGTGGCCAAAGTACTGGAGTTTCAGCTTCAGCATCATTTCCTCCAAAGAAATCCCAGGGTTGATCTCCTTCAGAATGGACTGGTTGGATCTCCTTGCAGTCCAAGGGACTCTCAAGAGTCTTCTCCAACACCACAGTTCAAAAGCATCAATTCTTCGGTGCTCAGCTTTCTTCACAGTCCATTCTTAGGTAAATATTTAAAGAATAATTTCTTATAAGCAAGATAATCAGATTCATAATGTGTGTTTACTTGTTTATATTGTAGGACCAGTAATGCAGTAAAATTTCTGACCTGTGTGATATTATGCCTGCATATTTCTTATTTAAAATAAAAGCAGGCATACATTAAATAAAATAGAATTTTAAAACACTGTTTCCAAGTAAGATTATACATCATCCCACAGTCTCTATTGGTTTTGGCAACTTGAATCCAAGATAAGGGATAAAACAAAGCAAAAAAGAAGAAATCTTTGATGAAGACTTACCATCATTAGTACTGCTCTCAAACAAGCTTACCCATAATATTGAAATTCTTCTCTTCCACTTCTGAAATGTTTTAATAGTAATTACTTACTCCTAGGCATACAGTTCCCTAAGGTTTCCTTTTACCAAAACCAAATCTTCATATTCCTTTTACTGCCTACACTGTCTGTAAACTCAGGAAAATGTTATTTGATTGACTCTCATCCAAGCAAATGCCCAGTTCATATCCTTACATTGATTTTTAAAAGATGACACTTCCTTTGTCAGATTCAGGATATTATTTATATACCATCACCCCAGCACAGAGATAGGAGCTTTATATTAGTTGATCAGAGATATAATTCATGTACAGGGATTTTAAGGCTGAAACTGAGTATTCATATATCTTAAGAGCTTCCTGAGCGTAAGATACTCTCTCCAAATCCAAGTTTCATTAAGAGTGGTTGGCTACAGGGTTCCTATTATTTATTGCTGTGAAACAAATTAGCTTAAAAATGTGACTAAAAACAAACATAAATTATTATTTGTTTCCATAGGTTGATTGAACTCATGTGGACAGTTTTTGCTTACGGTCTGTCATGCAGGTGTGAGCAAGTAATAGCTGAGGTTAGAGGCTTCTGAAGGCTCAGTTGAACTGTACAGAATGATAGCTCATTCACCTGACTATCTCTTGGTGCTGGCTTCTTACTCTGTGGTCAGCTGAGGCAGTGCCTAGAGTGCCTGCAAGTGACCTGTATGTACCTTCCCATAGCAGAGTAGCTGGATTCCAAGGAAAGTGTAATAATGCCTGAAAAAAAAAAAAAAAAAAAAATATTGCAAGAAACCCAAGAAGAAGCTGAAAAATTTCTTATGACCTAGCTTCAAAAGCCACTGAGTTGGACTCCCTTTGTTATACAGCAACTTCCCACTAGCTATTTATTTTACCTATGGTAACTGGCAGCTGGTCTCATCACTTCATGGGAAATAGATGGGGAAAGAGTGGGAACAGTGTCAGACTTTATTTTCTTGGGCTCCAAAATCACTGTAGATGGTGATTGCAGCCATGAAATTAAAAGACGCTTACTCTTTGGAAGAAAAGTTATGACCAACCTAGATAACATATTCAAAAGCAGAGATATTACTTGGCCAACAAAGGTCCATCTAGTAAAGGCTATGGTTTTTCCTGTGGTCAACTATGGATGTGAGAGTTGGACTGTGAAGAAAGCTGAGCACTGAAGAATTGATGCTTTTGAACTGTGGTGTTGGAGAAGACTCTTGAGAGTCCCTTGGACTGCAAGGAGATCCAACCAGTCTATTTTAAAGGAGATCAGTCCTGGGTGTTCATTGGAAGGACTGATGCTGAAACTCCAGTACTTTGGACACCACCTGTGAAGAGTTGACTAACTGGAAAAGACCCTGATGCTGGGAGGGATTGGGAAAAGAAGGACAAGGGGACGACAGAGGATGAGATGGCTGGATGGCATCACCGACTCAATGCACATGGGTTTGGGTGAACTTCGGGAGATGGTGATAGACAGGAAGGCCTGGTGTGCTGCAGTTTACGGGGTCGCAAAGAGTCGGACAGGACTGAGCAACTGAAATAAACTGAACATGTATATTTCAATTCTGCATCAGTTTGTCCCATCCTCTCCTTTCTCCACTGTGTTGGTAAGTCATTGTATGGTAGAAACCAAGACAACATTGTAAAGCAGTTATCCTCCAATTAAAAATAAATTTTAAAAAGTCACTGATTATTACTTTGTCCATATTCTGTTGGTCAAAAGGGATTTATAGGACAATCTTATAGATTCAAAGAAAGACTATACAGAGCACTGATTACAAGAGTTTTGGTACACCGATGGAAGGAAGATATTCTGGAAACCTACTCCCCATAATTATTTAGAATAAGTTACTAGAAACTGTTGAAGGATTATCTCTTTCTAGGGACTGGATGTTTGTAACCCTCCAAATTCATATTCATTGATTTACATGATGAATCACGAGTATTTAGTAGTAGATATGGTTATTAGGATGAGGCTTTCATGATGGGGTTAATTCTCTTGTAAAAGGAGGATTAATTCTCTTGTAAAAAGAGGAAGAGAGTGGAGAGCTCTCTTTCTCTGACATGTGATGACACAGTAAGAAGGCATTCCACTCCAAGTCAGAAGAAAGCTTTCACCAGGAATCAAAATTCATTAGCACCTTGATCTTGGACTCCCAGCCTCTATAACTGTGAGAAATAAATTATGTTATTTGTCAGCCAATCTGTGTTATTTTGTTGTAATAGCCAGAGCAGACTAAGACATCCCACCTTGGGATAATTAGAGTACTCATGTTACAGCTCTTTTGAAATACCTTTCAGTGAGTACTGGAAATTATCTATTATATTTATTTTAACCATTTAAAATTATTTAGCCTACTCCATATGTACAAATAGTTATGTTTAAATAGTACAGAATATCAATGAACTTCCCTAGTGGCTCAGATGGTAAAGAATCTATAATACTTGAGATCTGGGTTCAGTCCCTGGGTCAGGAAGATCTCCTGGAGAATGGAATGGCTGCCCACTCCAGTGTTCATAGATACCCATAAAATTCCTCTCCAACTTTAGTTCCACTGCTCAGAGATAGCATTTTGGGTTATTTCTGATTTTAACTTAAATTTCTTTATGTTTTGATTGCTATATCATTTTAATTTCTACATTGCTAACATTAGAATCTTGAAATTAGATATTTAAATGTGTTTATTTTCCATTTTTTAAATTTTTCCTGTGATAAGAAAGCGATTGATTTTTCTTAATAGAAACTTTCTGTTTTTTAATTAATTAGGTACGGTTTTATTCTCATTTTACACAAGGGGAGATTGAGGTCCGGGGAACCTTGACATTAGTCATCGTCATCATTGAGTCACTCAGTTGTGTCCGACTCTTTGCGACCCCGTTGACTTCCTTGTCCTTGCCAGGCCTCCCTGTCCATCACCAACTCTCAGAACTTGCTCAAACTCATTTCCATTGGGTCGGTGATGTCATCCAACCATCTCATCCTCTGTAGTCCCCTTCTCCTCCTGCCTTCAATCTTTCCCAGATCAGGAATTTTTCCAGTGAGTCAGCTCTTCGCATCAAGTGTCCAAGGTATTGAAGCTTCAGCTTCAGCATCAATCCTTCCAGTGAATATTCAGGGTTGATTTTCTTTAGGATTGACTGGTTTGATTCCTTGCTTGTCAGAGTCAGTAATCTGTTCAAACCTAAGCATTTGGCTCCATCACACATGCTTTTAACCTTGAACCAAACATCCCATTTCCCAGGAAGGAAGGAAACTGAGACATTCTAATCAGTTAACTTTTCTACAGTTCCATAGATAATATGTGTCAGAACAAGAGTTGGAGCAAGGGGCCTGATTGTGAGCCCACGCTCTTAACTGTACTATACAGATGATAAACATTATCTTAGGTGGTTCTCACAGCCTCTGTATGAGGTTACTGCCATTATGCCCATTTTACAATGTTGAACTTCAAGAAAGCTGGTTAATTTGCCCACATGTGGGTTAATTTTCCCACGGGCAGATCATAAATGACAAATCCAAGTTATAAGTCCAGATTTTCTGACTCTTAAGTTCAGTACTTGTTTGTTTATATTCTTCTTCAACTTACTCTATTTTCATTCAAAATTTTCAATGCTGTTTAAACAAAACACAGGGACTATTTCCTACTCTACTCATAATTTCATGTAATTCAAGAACACTTTTTCTACTGACTAGGTAGTTTCCATAATTATCATTGTATTGGCACTGATAGCAGCCAGCAGTGATAAATCGTAATGTATTTCAACACCATGTTCATTTATTTATATTCTATCTACTATTTTAAAATTAATTTATTTTAATCGGAGAATAATTACTCTACAATATTGTGATGGTTTCTGCCATGCATGAGTATGAATCAGCCACAGGTATACATGTGCCCCTTTCATCCTGAACCCACCTCCCACCTTCCTCCACATTCTGTCCCTCTGGGTTTTCCCAGACCACTGAATTTGGGTGTCCTGCTTTATGCATCAAACTTGCACTGACCATCTATTTTACATATGGTAATATACATTTTTCAATGCTATTCTCTATCATGTCACCCTCACCTTCTCTCACTGACTCCACAAAAGTCTGTTCTTTACATCTGTGTCTCCTTTACCTACCCTGCATGTAGAATCATCAGTACCATCTTTCTAAATTCCATATATATGTGCTAATATAGGCCTCTTAGGTAACTCAAACAGTAAAGAACCTGCCGGACAGGCAGGAGACACGGGTTTGATCACTTGGTCACGAAGATACCCTGGAGAAGGACATGGCAATCCTTTCCAGTATTCTTGCCTGAAGATCCCATGGACAGAGGAGCCTGCTGGGCTACAGTCAATGGAGTCGCAAAGAGTTGGACACAACTGAACAACTCAAACACATACAGATATGCATTAATACACAGTATTTGTTTTTCTCTTTCTGACTTACTCTGTATAATAGGCATATTAGAACAGTCATATTAGAACAGACTCAAATGTGTTCCTTTTTATAGCTGAGTAATATTCCACTGTGTACATGTACAACAGCCTCTGTATCCATTCATCTGCCAGTGGACATCTAGGTTGCTTCCATATCCTAGCTATTTTTTAAGTGCTGCAATGAACACTGGGTATATGAGTCTCTTTCATTTATCATTTTATCAAAGTGTATGCCCAGCAGGGGAATTGCTGGGTTGTATGGCAGTTCTATACCCGGGACTTTAAGGAATCTCCACTGCTGCTAAGTCACTTCAGTCGTGTCTGACTCTGTGCGACCCCAGAGATGGCAGCCCACCAGGCTCCTCCGTCCCTGGGATTCTTCAGGCAAGAACACAGGAGTGGGTTGCCATTTCCTTCTCCAATGCATGAAAGTGAAGAGTAAAAGTGAAGTTGCTCAGTCGTGTCCAACTCTTAGCGACCCCATGGACTGTAGCCTACCAGGTTCCTCCACACATGGGATTTTCCAGGCAAGAATACTGGACTGGGTCGCCATTGCCTTCTCCAACGAATCTACACATTGATCTCCATAGTGTGTGAACCAGTTTGCATTCCCACCAACAGTGTAAGAAAGTTCCCTTTTTCCACATCCTCTCCAGCGTTTATTGTTCGTAGATTTTTGCTGATGGCCATTCTGACCAGCATAAGATGATACCTCTGTGGTTTTGATTTGCATTTCTCTAATAATTAGTGATGTTGAACATCTTTTTAGGTAATTCTTAGTTGTTTTCTTTGCTAGTATTTTCTCTCTTTCTGAGAACTGTCTGTTCACCTTGCTTATAGTTTCCTTCATTGTGCAAAAGCTTTTAAGTTAATTGGGTCCCATTTGTTTATTTTGGTTTTTATTTCTAGTACTCTGGGATGTGGGTCATAGAGGACCTTGCGTGATTTATGTCAGAGAGTGTTCTGCCTATGTTTTCCTCTAAGAGTTTTATTGTTTCTGGTCTTGCATTTAGGTCTTTAATCCACTTTGAGATTATTTTTGTGTATGTCTTTAGAAAGTGTTATAGTTTCATTCTTTCACACATAATTGACCAGATTTCCTAGAACCACTTGTTGAAGAGACTGTCTTTTCTCCATTGTATATTTTTGCCTCCTTTTTCAAAGATAATTGTCCATAGGTGCATGGATTTATCTCTGGACTTTCCATTTTGTTCCACTGATCTATATTTCTGTCTTTGTGCCAGTACCATACTATCTTGATGACTGTAGCTTTGTAGTAAAGTTTGAATTCACGAAGATTAATTTCTCCAGTTCTATTCTTTCTCAGGATTGGTTTGGTTATTCAGGGCCTTTTGTCTTTCCAAATTGTGAAATTATCTGTTCTAGTTCTGTGAAAAATACTCTTGATAGTTTAATAACAACTGCATTGAATCTATAGATTGTTGTGTGTAGTATGCTCATTTTCACAATATTAATTCTTCCAATCCAAGAACATGGTAAATTTATCTATCTATTTGTGTCATCTTTTATTTCTTTCATCAGTGTTTTATAGTTCTCTATATACAGGTGTTTTGTTTCTTTAGGTAAATGTATTCCGAAGTGTTTTATTCTTTTCATTGCAGTGTTAAATGGGATTGTTTCCTTTAGTTCTCTTTTTGATTTTTCATTGTTAGTGTATAGGAATACAAGGGATACCTGTGTATTTATTTTATATCCTACAACTTTACTATATTCATTGATTAGCTCTAGTAATTTTCTGGTGGCATCTTTAGAGTTTTCTATGTAGAGGATCATGTCATCTGCATACAGTGAGAGTTTTACATCTTCTTTGCCAATATGGATTGCTTTTATTTATTTTTCTTCTCTGCTATGGCTAGGACTTCCAAATATTTGTTGAATAGTAGTGGTGAGAGTGGGCACTCTTGTCTTGTTCCTGATTTCAGAGGAAAAGCTTTCAATTTTTCTCCATTGAGGATAATGTTTGTTGTTGTTTTATTGTATATTGATTTTATTGTAAATAATGTCTCAAGAAGGAGATCTACACAGTATCATGTTTCTTTTTAAGTGTTTCTTCAGGAATAATTAAGTACAGCTTCTCTCATTTTGTTGGATTTTTAAAAAATGATTCAACCTTATGCAGAAAATAGAGCATCACCTCCTTGCAGACAACAATAGCAACAGATGCATTCCCTGCAGCCCTCCCTGTGTGAGCTGCCTAGAGTGATCTGATTTTTTTCTACTCTACATCTGCTTCAGAGGCATTTAACAAATGAAGTTATACCACACTTACTGGTAGAGTGTCCATTAGCCAGAACATGGCCTCTGTCTTTTTCTAACAATTTTCCTCAGTGACTCAGCAGATAAAGACTCTGCCAGCAATGCAGGAGACAGGGGTTTGATTCCTGGGTCAGTGAGATCCCCTGAAGAAGGAAATGACAACCCACTCCAGTAATCTTGCCTGAAAAATCTCATGAACAGAGGAGCCTAGCGAGCTACAGTCAGTCCATGGTGTTAGAAGAATCAGACACAAATTAGCAGCTAAGCAACCATTAGAATGATAGTCTGAAATCCTATGGGGATAAGCATTGTATTTTTAGTTATTTTATTCATGGAGAAGGCAATGGCACCCCACTCCAGCACTCTTGCCTGGAAAATCCCATGGACGGAGGAGCCTGGTGGGCTGCAGTCCATGGGGTCGCTAAGAGTCGGACACGACTGAGCGAATTCACTTTGACTTTTCACTTTCATGTATTGGAGAAGGAAATGGCAACCCACTCCAGTGTTCTTGACTGGAGAGTCCCAGGGATGGGGGAGCCTGGTGGGCTGCCGTCTATGGGGTCGCACAGAGTCAGACACGACTGAAGCGACTTAGCAGCAACAGCAGCATTCACAGTAAAGAGATCTTTGCTTTTGGTAAAGATAT
>SJYR01000798.1:457737-468164 GCA_006410655.1 Kobus ellipsiprymnus
TTCTGTTACTTAAATCTTAGTTTCTTCACCTTAGTCATTAAGTTTAAGAAAAGAACTACTATATTTTTAAAATTATTGTTTTTATCCCTTGAATGATAAAAAGTGTATCACAATTTTAAGAAAAAACAGGACACAACATGAAGCCAATAAGAGGAAGAACAACGTAAAGCACATTTTATTTCCAGAAAAGAAGCCAGTAATTGTTACTCAGAACACATAAGGGGAGCGTGATTTTAAACATTTAGAGGAAATCATGAAAGCTTGAAGGGCTTTCCTCCAGGGGCACCTTGGAGGAATTCATGTTTCTAAAATAGGAAGCATTTATCAAGACTTTGAATACAGGAGCTGTTGCCTGCTACAGTGTCAGCATAACTAGAGCAAATGAACTTTTGGGCCTTAGTGTTCACTGTGTTACTTTCTGTCAACATGGATTGTTTTTCTTAAAAATGTATACGTACATACGTGTATATATATAGATAGATAGAATGGTAAAGAAAAATAAGAGAAATAATTGCCTCTTGCTACCAAAATACTGATTTTTCAGGGTAACAGGTCAATTGCTAACTATAAATAGCATGCTTTTTATTAAAATTTCCTGACAAACTTTTGTGACTATTTTCTAATGGAATCAAGTTCATATTCAAATGTTTCTTTTATTGTTAAATATTCATACTTAAAAGAGTCTAGAAAGTGTTTTTCTCCAATGAGAATGGTCATTTTAGAAAAACGTATTTTGCTTTATACAGTTGGAAAGATTATTCACTATTTTCTGGCAAGACCACAGTTATACTCGCCTTGAAGTTAGCAGAGTATGAGCATCATCATAAGCATTTTTTAAGTTTCGTATTTTGTGATTTTTCAAACATAGAGTGAGCAATTTGTTGTGTCATTAGATATCCAGGATAGCAGCATGCATATTATTATCAGCAAGTAAATTTATGAAATTGTTTCATAATTTAATATTAGATATTTTATCTAAAAGTTATCCTTAGTTTTGAATTCTAGATAAAGCATATAAATATTACTGATTGTAATATTTGCAAAAATGATTGACAGACCTTTTAAAAACAAACAAACAAACAAACAAATTAACCACAAAATCTGACCTTTCAATTCTGAAGGTGAATTCACTTAATTTTATGGACATTTTTAAATTAGCAAAATATATGTTTTCCATTTTTAGATGTGAAAAAATTATATGGCATCTGGCTGGTTGCATGTTGGCTTGTTCACTTTTTACTTATTATTTTAATATTTAATGAGCAGGCTTTGGAAGAAGCAGAACAAGAACTCAATCACATACTTGAAAGATTTATCACAATTTAAAGCAAATCATCAATGATTGTTAAGCTTTTTGGCATTATAATAACCTGTTACCATATATCCATATTCTTTCCCTTTTACTCTAAATTACTCATGGGATACTTAATGTGGGATACAGGTGTCTTATATCTTCGGTTTTATAATTGATAATTGCCAAAATGTTATAGTACTAATCTGGTATTAACTAGAATTGATATGTACTTATCCCTATGACCTTTTACTTCCCTGTAGCTCATACAGTAAAGAATCTGCCTGCAATGTAGGAGACCTGGGTTCGATTCCCGGGTCAAGAAGATTCTTGGTAGAAGGGCATGGCAACACACTCCAGTATTCTTCCCTGGAGGATCCCATGGACAGAGGAGCCTGGTGGGCTACAGTCCCTGGAGTCGCAAAGAGTCAGACACAACTGAGCAATTAACACTACTACTGCTATCCCTATGATCTAATGGCTTTGGTTTACTGTTTAAATTTTTGGAATGCCCTACCCATTTTCCCAGTTCAGTTTATCATAATGTGAGCTCCTCTTTCATGTCAGTTTTTGGGTCTGGGATGTGGGATTATGGAAAATGTTAAATAGCTAAAATTATGAAATATGATTCTTTAGTAGAAAAGGAAGGTAAAGGTCTTTATTGAAGCACAAGTGCAGGATGGCTTGCCCAGCTAGAGAGAGAGTGGAGAGAAAAGGTTTCCTGAAGAAAGTCATCTTCAAGTACTTCTTTTTTATAAAGCAAGTGTTTGAGGTTTTTCCCCTCACTTTACATGTCCACATGGCTACATTTAATTTCAGATAACTCACACAGAAGTTCTTTATAGTGCTTACTCATGACTGAATTGAATTATTGTATATAAGACTTTTTAAATCAGGGGAAATATATTGTTCACTCTCAGCAAGGGAAGAATTATTTATAGTTTCTTAAAAACTTTTTCTGATGACTCTCCTGTAGTTATTAAAAATTCTGTAAGAGGAATTTTCCTAGATTTCTGTTTGAAATTCAGACAAAACAAATAAAAACATCCAAAAACGTATTCTGTATAGAAATCTGAATTTTGGGGGTGTACTGATTAACATACAGGCTCAAATAGCATGTAGATACCAAAAATCTCCTTAAGTAAAAATGTTTTTAGTTTATCCATGTTGACATTCCTTGACCTTTTATGTTAAGTATAAAAGAACTGGTCAGAATTAGCACCAACAGGAGGAAGAAATAAGTTGTACTGAGAGGATAAGATGGTATAGTGATGGGATAAACTTTAAATTTTAATCATATGTGAATAAAACACCTTGCTTCTGTATAAAAATAATTATTTACTAATATAATTTCACATATAGAGGTGAAAAGAAAGGAGATGAAGAATTGTCTACAGAAGGATGGGAAAAGTCTAGAACATGTAAAAGCAGAAGGGATTCAAAATGGAAAATTCTCTGTTTCTCTATACTCTGTGTCTAGAGTTTAGCATTATATCCACAAACAGAAAATACTCAGTACAGTTTTTCACTATTAACAGATGTTGCAGATATTGTTACATTTATTAAGTTTTATTTTGTGGTTCTGCCTGTAATTGTATACTCTCTATCACTATTCCTATTTGCAACCCCATGGACTACACAGTCCATGGAATTCTCCAGGCCAGAATACTGGTGTGGGTAGCCTTTCCCTTCTCCAGGGGATCTTCCTAACCCAGGGATTGAACCACATCTCCCAGATTGCAGGCTGATTCATTATCAGCTGAGCCAAAAGGGAAGCCCACTCACTTATTTATGTAGTTCTATCTGTAATCCTCTGCCTTTTCTAAAATTCTCCAAGCCAGGCTTCAGCAATACATGAACCGTGAACTCCCTGATGTTCAAGCTGGTTTTAGAAAAGGCAGAGGAACCAGAGATCAAATTGCCAACATCTGCTGGATCATGGAAAAAGCAAGAGAGTTCCAGAAAAACATCTATTTCTGCTTTATTGACTATGCCAAAGCCTTTGACTGTGTGGATCACAATAAACTGTGGAAAATTCTGAAAGAAATGGGAATACCAGACCACCTGACCTGCCTCCTGAGAAATCTATTTGCAGATCAGGAAGCAACAGTTAGAACTGGACATGGAACAACAGACTGGTTCCAACTAGGCAAAGGAGTACGTCAAGGCTGTATATTGTCACCCTGCTTATTTAACTTCTATGCAAAGTACATCATGAGAAACGCTGGGCTGGAAGAAGCACAAGCTGGAATCAAGATTGCCAGGAGAAATATCAATAACCTCAGATATGCAGATGACACCACCCTTATGGCAGAAAGTGAAGAGGAGCTAAAAAGCCTCTTGATGAAAGTGAAAGAGGAGAGCGAAAATGTTGGCTTAAAGCTCACATTCAGAAAACAAGGATCATGGCATCCGGTCCCATCACTTCATGGGAAATAGATGGGGAAACGGTAGAAACAGTGTCAGACTTTATTTTTTTGGGCTCCAAAATCACTGCAGATGGTGACTGCAGCCATGAAAGTAAAAGACGCTTACTCCTTGGAAGAAAAGTTATGACCAACCTAGACAATATATTCAAAAGCAGAGACATTACCTTGCCGACTAAGGTCCGTCTAGTCAAGGCTATGGTTTTTCCTGTGGTCATGTATGGATGTGAGAGTTGGACTGTGAAGAGGGCTGAGCACCAAAGAATTGATGCTTTTGAACTGTGGTGTTGGAGAAGACTCTTGAGAGTCCCTTGGACTGCAAGGAGATCCAACCAGTCCATTCTGAATGAGATCAATCCTGGGATTTCTTTGGAAGGAATGATGCTGAAGCTGAAACTGCAGTACTTTGGCCACCTCATGCGAAGAGTTGATTCATTGGAAAAGACTCTGATGCTGGGAGGGATTGGGGGAAGGAGGAGAAGGGGACAACCCAGGATGAGATGGCTGGATGGCATCACAGACATGATGAACGTGAGTCTGAGTGAACTCCAGGAGATGGTGATGGACAGGGAGGCCTGGCGTGCTGCGATTCATGGGGTCGCAAAGAGTCGGACACGACTGAGCGACTGAGCTGAACTGATCTGTAATCCTGCATACATCTCTATCACTTCCTATTACATGACTGGATTATTTGTTTTGTGAGTATGTTGCATCCATTGCTCAATAACTATTCTAGGGTAAGTGAATAGGAGAATTATTTTTTCAGTCCACTACCGCTGGATTTTTCTGCCTGATAGACAATTACATGTTAAATAGGCTGAACTAACAAAGGTACTATTACTGAATAAACAACACCATCATCAACAACAACAGTTCTGAGAAACTACTCAGCTTGCTATCACCACTTCATGGGAAAACAAAGAAGTGCATTGCAGTCTCTGATCTACAGATACTTTTAAAGTGACTTTAGCCAGATGAAATGGTTTTCTGAGGTATGCCTTTCTTATATAAAACAAACAAAAGTAACCCTTTTGTTGGAAACCAAGAAAACTAAAATTGTTTTAGTAGTTCCCATATATATGTGTAATCAGATATTAACTCACCTTTAATGGTTTAGTAAAGTGTTTGATTTATTTATTCAATCATTGTCTTGTGTGGTATTACATTGTTGTTGTGTTTTTGTCACTGACTTGTGTCTGACTCTTTTGTGACCCCATGGACTGTATCCCACGAGCTCCTCTCTCCATGGGATTTCCCAGGCAAGAATATTGGAGCGGATTGCCATTGCTTTCTCCAGTGCAGTCTTGCATTCAAGATATAAAAAATGAGGAAGCCGAAGAGAGCACATAAATAAAACTTTAGTATATATGAAAACGGAGGTGAAAGATGAGTGAAAAAATAAAAGAAAGAAAAATATTAGATTATATGTAAAAGGTAATCATACATGAGGCTAGATGTATATATTTTATTTTACATGTCAACTTTTGAAATCTGTTCATTGATGAGCCACATATTTAAACCAAAGTTACGTGGTTGCTGAGGGAAAAGAAAAAAATATGTTTCATAATTTAGTATCCCCATAAATTAAAACATGAAAATTACCATGTTCCCAGGAAAATTACATTTATTATATTATTCTTGAATTATATACAGAAGGATCTGTAATAATAGTGGAGTATCCTTGATGAAATCTTATAATAGGCATTTCTTAAGGCAGCCATCAATACACTATAGTATGAATACATTGGTTTGTCAAGATCTAGTTAAATCTAAGAATACTTCAAACTATTTCAAAGAGTGTTTGACATTTTCCCTTTGAATTGTAATCTCTTAATAGGTTTTATCTTTGTTGAATTTTGAAGGAATCTTATGAGTTAATTGAGCAAGGAGAATATCTGGAATGCCAGCGGAATTTGCTTGAATAAAGTTTGGACTCCTTTGTTTTAGGGGACAACTGAACTGAGATTGTTTCATTAATTGCACTAACAGAAAGTGACTGAATTTGCCCTTTGAGGTGAATCAAAAGGAACTTACCATCATGGGACATGACAGTCGGTTTTAGCTTTTTTTTTTTTTTTTTTTTTAAATTTTACAATAGACGTAAAATTGTTCCAGTGCAGAATTAAATGAACAGTATAGACTCCATGGTTATGGAGTAATCAATATGCTTTTATTCTGGAAAAAAAAATCTAGTCAGAAAAAGATGTTTGCTATGAGTAAAATACATTCTCTGTAATGGAGCACCCAGCATTGTGCACTGATATTTCTTGATATACAATTCACAATAATGCTGAAAATCCCCAGAGTAATGATGTGAGTTAATTTGGTTTAATAATTTGTATACTGGAGAATACTGGTCCTTCTGTCTCTGCTTGTTGTTTCATTCTTTTTTGTTTTCCTTTATCACTACTGTGCATTCCTTCTTTCTTCCCTTATTCTGTTCTCCAGTACTGACCTTTCCTCTTTTCTTTTCCTCTAGATATATAATTTCAATGTTTCTTAGATGCCAGTATTTCTAGATGCTGTGTAACTAAACAAACCCTATTTAGTTGTCAGTTCAGGCCACCTAATTTAATATAATAAAATAGCAATTGCAAATACTGTTGTTTAGTTGCCAAGTCATGTTCAATTCTGCAACCCCATGGACTATAGCATGCTAAGCTTCCTTGTCCATCACTACCACCTGGAATTTGCATAAACTCATGTCCTTTGAATTAATGATTCCAAATATCAAGAGGTATAATTTTTGGTTCTCTGTCTCAAGAGAATATTTGCCAGTGTATGCAAGAGCTTTATCACATACTTAAATAAGAAAAAAAAAAAATATGAAGACTGGGAAGCCTTCTAGATTTTTTTTTTAATATCAATTTTGAGCATTGTTTTAATAGTATTTACAAAACTTAGGATTCCCTGTCTCCCTACCAAACACACACACACACACACACACACACACACAGAGCAAACATAAATCTCAGTTAGATTAGGCCAAATTCTCACTCAACTGCTTTCTATATCTACAAATTTAGAGAAATTATTTATCTTCTCCAGCCCTTAGTCTTCTCATTGGTAAAATAGACATAAAAATAATATTTTACTTATAAAGATTGTGTGAGGATTATTAAATGACAGGATCCATATATGGTTAGGTTAATCCCTGGGAAATGTTCTTTCAGTTCAGTTCAGTTCAGTCGCTCAGTGTGTCTGACTCTGTGACCCCATGAATCGCACCATGCCAGGCCTCCCTGTCCATCACCACCTCCTGGAGCTCACCCAAACTTATGTGTATCTAGTCAGTGATGCCATCCAGCCATCTCATCCTCTGTCGTCCCCTTCTCCTCCTAACCCAATCCCTCCCAGCATCAGAGTCTTTTCCAATGAGTCAACTCTTCACATGAGGTGGCCAAAGTACTGGAGTTTAAGCTTTAGCATCATTCCTTCCAAAGAATCCTAGGGTTGATCTCCTTCAGAATGGACTGGTTGGATCTCCTTGCAGTCCAAGGGACTCAATATCAATTAATAATAATACTACAACTACTCCTTATATTAAACTGTGTACAAATGCANAGCTTTAGCATCATTCCTTCCAAAGAATCCTAGGGTTGATCTCCTTCAGAATGGACTGGTTGGATCTCCTTGCAGTCCAAGGGACTCAATATCAATTAATAATAATACTACAACTACTCCTTATATTAAACTGTGTACAAATGCAAAACTGTTGTAATATGGAATATGGCCTTTTTGTTTTTTTCTGTCAATAGCAAACACTGTATTTGGCAGTCTCTTCTGAATACACTCTTGCAGTGTGCATTTTTATTTGACAGTTACTATGAATGTTTTTATTGTCAATTATTGGGAATATTGATCCATATCATTAATATGCAATGTTAATGTGATATTTAATGGCATAATAACTATCTGTTATAATGATGCTTAATGACATTCACATTATTTTCAAATTATCTGTCCTAAGCATAATGCTGTTGCAGACATACTAGTAGATAAATTTTTTTATTAACTTCTCTAATGTTTTCCTTAAATCCATTATTAGACCTGAAAGTGCTCAATAAAAAGTTATTTACATTTTAAAACCTGTAAATATATAGAGTCCCTGCCTTCCAGAAACAAATTAAAAACATATACTGTTATCAATATTTTAGAGTATCTATTCCAAAGTCTTAGTAACACAAAAAAGTTTCATGATAATAGCTATATAAATATAAATTGTACACCTTTTCTCCTCCCTGCACCAGTAAACACTTGTTTTCTGTGTATGTGAACCTGTTTTTGTTTTGATGTATGCAATCATTTTTTTTTTAAACTCCACAAATAAGTGATAAAATAAGAGTATCTGTCTTTCTATGTCAGACATATTTTACTAAGCATAATACTGTCTAGATCCATCCACAATGTTGCAAATTACATAATTTCATTCTTTTTTGTTGCTGAGTAGTATTCCATTCTGTGTGTGTGTTTGTGTGTATGTGTATCTGTGTGTGTGCTTTTGTACTAAGTTGCTTCAGTCCTGTCATACTCTGTGTGACTCCGTGGAATCTAGGCTTCCAGACTCCTCTGTCCATGGGATTCTCCAGGCAAGAATACTGAAATGGGTAGCCATACCCTTCTCCAATGTGTGTGAGTGTGTGTGTGTGTGTGTGTGTGTGTGTATCATATTTTCTCCAATCCATTCATTTGTTGAAGGACACTGCATTCTTCCATGTCTTGGCCATTATAAATATTGCTGCTATCCTTCTATGAACATTGGGTTGTGTCTTTTCCAATTAATTTTTTTTTTTTTTTTTCCGGACAGGTAACCAGGAGAGGGATTTCTGCATCATATGGTAGTTTTATTTTTAGTTTTTTGAGAAACTTCCGTGCTCTTTTCTATAGTGGCTGACCTAATTTAAAGTCCTACCAACAGTGTAAGAAGAAAAAGAAGTGAAGTCACTCAGTCCTGTCCCACTTTTTTTGACTGGAGGGACTGTAGCCTACCAGGCTCCTCAGTCCATGGAATTTTCCAGGCAAGAGTACTGGAGTGGGTTGCCATTTCTTTCTCCAGGGGATCTTCCCAACCCAGGGATTGAACCTGGGTCTCTCTCATTGCAGGCAGATGCTGTACCATCTGAGCCACCAGGGAAGCCTAGTAGGAGGGTTCCATTTTCATCATATCTTCACCATCATTCATTTGTAGACGTTTTAATAATAGCCATTCTGACAGCTGTGAGGTAATATCACATTGTTGTTTTGATCTTCATATCTTTTGATTAATGGTGTTGAGCATCTTTTCCTGTGCCCTTTACAATCTGTAAATATTTGTAAAAATGTATATTTGTGTCTTCTGCCCATATTTAATTATTAGGATGTTTTTGGATACTGAGTTTTATGAGCAGTTTATATATTTTAGATATCAACATCTTGTCAGTCTTATTATTTGAAAATATTTTCTCACACTGAGTAGGTTTTTTTTTCTTTTGCTGATTATTTCTTTAATGTCTAGAAGCTCAAATTTAATTGTTTCATCTGTTAATTTTAGGGTTTATTTTGCCTTAACAGACAGATCCAAAAAATGTTGCTATGACTTATGCCAGAGAATGTTCTGCCTATGTTTTCTTCTAGGAATTGTCTGGTTTCTAATCTTACATTTAAGTATTTAATCTGTTTTAACTTTATATGTGTGTATAGTATGAGGAAATATTCTAATATTATTGTTTTACATCTTGTTGTCCAGTTTTCTCAATACCACTTATTGAAGAGAATGTCCATTGTAGGTTCTTACCTTCTTCTTTGTAGATTAATTGACCATAGATATGTGGGTTTATTTCTGGACACTCTATTCTGTTCCATTAGTCTGTGTTTTTGTCTGTGTGCCAGTGCCATGCTTTTTCTATATGTGTAACTTAGTCATACAGTCTGAAGTCAGAAGGCATGATATCCGCAGCTTTGTTCATTTTTTCAAGATTGCTTTGGCAGTTTGGTGACCTTTGTAGCTCTCTACAAATTTTAGAATATTTTTTTTAGTTTTGTGGAAAATGTCATGAGTATTTTGATAGGCATTACATTAAATCTGTAGAGTACTTTAGGTAATATGACCATTTTAGCAGTATTGATTCTTCCAGTCCATGAACACCTGATATTTTCCCACTTTGTATCACTTTCAAGCTCCATTTTCAACATTATATAGTTTTCAGAATATAACTTGCCTGTTTAGTTGTTTATTCCTAGATATTTTATTCTTTTGATGTGATTTTAAATGACATTGGTTTCTTGCTTTCTCTTTATTATAATTCATGATTAGATAAAAGCAATGGACTTCTTTATATTAATATTATATGGCACAACTTTACCGAATTCATTTATTAGTTCTAATAGTTTGTGGGTGGAGATTTAGGGTTTTCTTTATAAAATATAAAGAAAACTGTAGATAGTGACAGTTTTACATCTTCCCTTCCAATTTGAATGGCTTTAATTTCTATTTCCTTTCTGATTACTGTGACTGGAACCTCTAATTCTATAGAAGTGTAGTGATGGGCATCCATTTCTTGTTCTTAGATTTAGAGGAAGGCTTTCAGGTTTTCATCACTGAGAATGATGTTACCTGATGGATAGTCATCAGTTCAGTTCAGTTCAGTCGCTCAGTCGTGTCCAACTCTTTGCGACCCCATGAATCGCAGCATGCCAGGCCTCCCTGTCCATCACCATCTCCCGGAGTTCAC